>JACXIV010000040.1:4825327-4840708 GCA_014737475.1 Bombus confusus | reverse complement strand
CCGACTGAAGGGCCTGTTGCAGAGGAAAAGCCGACTGAAGGACCTGTTGCAGAGGAAAAGCCGACCGAAGGACTTGTTGCAGAGGAAAAGCCAACTGAGGGACCTATTTCAGAAGAAAAGCCAACTGAAAAGGCTGTAGAACAGGAACCAAGTGAAGCGACTCCCTCTCAGGAGACTGTACCAGTATCCGTAGAAATCCAAACAGAAAATCCAATCGAAGAGAAACCTTATGAAAGTCCTGAAATAGTACCTACGGTGGTTCCTAGTGTAGAGGAAACTGCTAGCTCGTCTGCTCCTAAAGAGATATCTGAAGTGTTGACAGAACTTCCAAAAGAAAGTTCAGAAGCTACCATGACCACACCAGCGGAAGAAGTTTCGTCTACAGAGGAAGCACAAACAGAGAGTGGTATTTCACAAGAGAAAACAACAAAAGCCGCCACTATTCACGAAGAAGCTTCTACGGAACCAACTATACAAACTTCAGAGCAGCCTACTGAGGAAGAAAAGTTACCAGAAGGAAGCACTCAGGAACCAGAATTACCAGCTGAAGCATCAACAGCAGCTATTCAAAATGAAACAACCGAACAAGAAGCTAAAATGCCCGAGGACCATATCATGACTGAAATTCCTGAAGTGTCACCAATTGAACCTGGATTTGTTAAGACAACAGCAGCACCACCTGAAGAAACGAAATTACCAGAAGGGGAACAGAAAGTATCTACTCCCGAAGAAGCTCAAACTAAAACTCCATCGAAAGAAGAGGGAACAACTCAAGCTCCTCAAAAGAAGGAATCAGAGGCTCCTATTACGGAAGAGAAGGTTCCAGAAGTATCGACTGCAACATCTAAAGAAGGAGAAATTCAAGAGACCACACCCTATGTAGAAATAGCGCCGAAGGCCACAACTGAACATATGGCCGAACAATCCACTTTGGCTGAAGGACTTCCTGAAAAAGGACAATTTACAGAAGCTCCTTATATGCCACCAGCAATTCCAGGAGAAGGCAACTGTCTCGTCGAAGGACAATCTTACAGCAACAACTCTAAAATTCCTCCAGCCAACCCTTGTCAACTTCAATGTCGTTGCATCAGTAGTATCATTCAATGTGACCTTGTTCAATGCCCACCGCCTCCCAATCATTTATCGAACTGCATGCCAATTTATACTAGCAAGGATGCCTGCTGCCCGATGTATACTTGTGACTCGACGCCTACAGCAGGGTTGGAGTCCGATAATCATATGATCGAACACGAAACGCCTAAATACGAAGAGGAACAGAAAACTGTATCACCGACAACTGAAGTTCCAGTGAAGGAAGGTACAACGGAAGCTATCAGGGAACATTCAACTGCACCAGAAATGCACATATCCGGCGTAGAAACTACTGAACAGACACATGCACCTGGTTTCTCCGAAGAAAAGCAAACGACACCGAAATCTGCGGAACCTGAACACGTAAAAACGGTTACCGTTGCAGAAGCTGCCAAAGAACCTGAAGAACAAACTCTTAGTCCAGTATCTCCACAAATAGAGTCTTCTAGTCAAATATCTCCAGAGGAAGCGAAAGAAACTTCAGAAATATTAAGCACTTCTATGAAAATCCCAGAGGAACAAGTAACTAAGATTCCATCTACTGAACAGCCGATCGAAGGGCAGGCTCCTGAAGAGCAACCCTCAAGTACTGCTGTGAGTGGGGAACAGACAGTTGTAACGACAGAAGGAGTCCAAGAAGAACAAACTTCTGTTGGAATCGAAAAGGAAGCTTCTACTACGATAAGACCAACAGCTGAACAACCATCCATTCCATCTGCTGAAGAAGAAGAAAAATCTGTAGAAGGCGAAGAACAAATAACTGTTTCTCCTACAGTTCCAGAAGAAGGTATAAGCAAGGAACCTGAATTTCCAAGCTCTTCCATGTTGCCAGAGGTTGCAGTGACGGAAGGTCAACCTTCAGTGAATGTTGAAACTCAAGGACCTTTAGAAGAAGGAACTACTGTGGGCCCAGAATCGGTAACACAGCCCGGAGAAGAAGGAGTAAAGGAAATTAAGCCAGCTGAAGAGGAAAAACCTGCTCAACCTGAACAAACTACTACAGAAGGTGGATTACAGACAGTCCAACCTGGTGAAGCAGAGTCTGAAAAAACATCTATACCACCTGTTGAAGTATCTACTCTACAAGAAGGTGTAACAGCAGGCGAAGAACATGGAGTGACTCATGTGGAACAAGAAACTGTTAAACCAACTGAAGGTGAAACACCCGTAACGGCAGAAATGGGAATGACTGCACCTAGTGTGACTAAAGAAGGACCAAGTAGCACAGAAGCACCCGAAGAAGGAGTAACCGCGCCATCAATCGTGGGTACAGAAACTACAAAGGAACCAGAAACTGTTTCAGAAACTACTTCGGAAGAAGAACATGCCGTACCCGAAATAACTGAACAACCTTTGATACCTACTACTTTAGCAGAAGAAGGAATTAAGGAAACAGTTAAGGAAACCGTAGTTAAGATGACTACGGCAACACCCGAAGAACAACCTGTGAAGGTACCCGAGGAACAGGTACCAAGTTCTACCGAAGCTGCTGAGGTAAGCACTGAGCAACCGTCAACATCCACTGAAACGGAGGAAACGGCAGAAAAAGAGGGAGTCACCGAAGAACAACCAAGTATCGTTAAAATGAAACCTGAACAGGAAACTACACCATTTTCGGAAGCTACGCAACCTCCTCTATCTCAGGAAACTATTACAGAAGCAACACCTGAAGCTAGTACCGTGAGAGCAGCTCCTGAATTAACTTCTCCTCAGACACTAACCGAACAACCTCCAGTGGAGAAGGAAACTGGGGCACCTGCTACTGAAGAAGCGGCTACAGAAGGAATTAAGAAACACCCTATTGAACCAGAGGAGCAACCGGGTACTGAGAAAACAAGTATAGCTCCCGTTGAAGGTAAAGTGCCTGAAATTACAGCACCAACTGAAGTTCCAGAACAGGTAACAAAGAAAGAAGAACAAGTGACAGAATCTGTGGTACCATCTGAGGAAACTACAATGCCAGTTGTATCTGTGAGAGAACAAAAACCTGAAGAGGGAACTGAGGAACCGATTGTAAAAAAAGGTATGACACCTGCAGAGACGACCGAGATGCCTGATATGGAAGGTGAAGGAATTACAGCTACGAGAGAAGAACAACCTAGTGCAACACTACCTTCAGTTGTAGAAATCAGTTCCACAGTAGCACCAGAAGAAATTTCAATTTCGCCAGAACAGACAACGGAAGAGCAGAAACTTGTAACAGAGGGCGAAGGTGTAACAGAAGAGAAGGCTACGACTGTGCCAAGCGAAATGGGTTCAACTCCTGAAGAACAATCTTCTGTGACAGAAGAGAAACCGGAAGAAGAAATGCCAGAAATCACACAAAAGACTGAAGTACCGTCTGTGGAAGAAGCAACGGGAAAACCAGCGGAAGAAGCAACGGGAAAACCAGTGGAAGAAGCAACGGGAAAACCAGTGGAAGAAGCAACGGGAAAACCAGTTGAAGAAGCAACGGGAAAACCAGTGGAAGAAGCAACGGAAAAACCAGTGGAAGAAGCAACGGGAAAAACAGTGGAAGAAGCAACGGGAAAACCAGTGGAAGAAGCAACGGGAAAACCAGTGGAAGAAGCAACGGGAAAACCAGTGGAAGAAGCAACGGGAGAACCAGTGGAAGAAGCAACGGGAAAACCAGTGGAAGAAGCAACGGGAGAACCAGTGAAAGAAGCAACGGAAGAACCAGTGGAAGAAGAACAGGCGCCTGTTGAAGAGCAAACAACTCCAGTAGGGGAAATCGTAAAGGTAACTGAAGCTGTTACTAAGGCACCTGCCGAGACTGGTTCTACTGAAATACCAATGAAGATAGCGACTGAAGAAGCAACAGAACAAGGACTATCTGCGATACCAGAAAAGGCTCTTCCTACCGAGGAATCTGTGCAACTGAGTACTGAAGGACCTGTGCAAGCTACCGAAGGACCAGTGCAAGCTACCGAAGGACCAGTGCAAACCACCGAAGGACCAGTGCAAGCTACCGAAAGACCAGTGCAAGCTACCGAAGGACCAGTGCAAGCTACCGAAGGACTAGTACAAGCTACCGAAGGACTAGTACAAGCTACCGAAGGACCAGTGCAAGCTACTGAAGGTCCGGAAGTTCCTCCTCAAGCACATGAGAAAGAATATTCCACCGAAGCTCCCGAAAACGTAACTCCTGCAGAAGAGACGCCGGTAGCAGAAGTTCCAGAGAAAGAGATTCCAACTGCAGTGTCAGAAGAAGCAATTACTACGGAGGCAGCAGAGAAAGAACTTCCTAGTGAAGTTCCAGAGGAAGCTCAACCTACCAAAGCACCAGAAGAGGTTCTTCCAGAAAAGGAGAGACCGATCGAGACAACAGAGAATGCTCTTCCTGAAGAAGAGAAGCCTGCTGAGGTAACTGAGAAGACTCCTTCTGAAGAAAAGAAACCCGTTGAAGTAACTGAGGAGATTCCTGAAGAAGGAAAACCAGTCGAAGCTGAACAGCAAACGGTTGAATCCGAAAAAGAAGTTCCTCAAACCACTGAAAGTATTTTATTCAAAGAACAATTCCCTGAATTAGCACCAAGCTCGACTGAAATTCCTCAAGTTGAAGAACAGACGACTAAGCTTCCTATCACTGCCGAAGAAGAATTATCGCAACCAACTACACCAATAGCTGAAGCCGAAGCAACGTCTCCTCAAGAAGGAGAAGTTCCAGTGTCTCCAGCTGAAGCTACAGAAGCTACAACAAAGGAAGCTGAACCAAGTCAACCTTCAGAGGGAACACAAACTACTGTAACGGAAGCACAGCCTGCGGTAACGGAAGCACAGCCTGCGGTGACGGAAGCACAGCCTGCGGTGACGGAAGCACAGCCTGCGGTGACGGAAGCACAGCCTGCGGTAACGGAAGCACAGCCTGCGGTAACGGAAGCACAGCCTGCGGTAACGGAAGCACAACCTGCGGTAACGGAAGCACAGCCTGCGGTAACGGAAGCACAACCTGCGATAACGGAAGCACAACCTGTGGTAACGGAAACACAACCTGGTGAAACAGAAGCACAACCTCCTACCAAACCAGCAATCGAAACTTCAACACAAGAAGCAGAAGGACACCCAGAAACTGAAAAGGCTCCTGAGGAAGAGCACGCAGTTTCAGTGTCAACGGAACAGCCTCAAGAAAAGAGTACAATTGAACCAATGCTTCCTGAAGAGCACAAAGAAGGAGAAACTACAATGAAATCCGAAGAAGGTCAACAACCAACCGAGACGCCTATCGAAGAATCCGTCACGAAGATTCACGAGTTGTCAACGGAACCATCGGTTGAATCAACCGAGGAAGAAGAAGAAGAGGTAGAAGAACCTGCATTGCCGGAAGCACCTTCCACAACCGAGAAAGAAGAACCATCTGAAGGTCAACTGCCAAGTGGATTTGACGAGCATCTTCCACCAGTGAATCACACATTTGAAACCACTGAACGACCTGTACAACCAAGTCTATACGAACGACCTACGAGTACTCTAGCTCCGCAAGTTGCTGAATATCCTGATCAATCAGTAACTGGAGAAGACAATCCACACTTCCCTCCACATGGTGGCAGTTACTTGAGTCCCGACGAAGATTACGACGAAGATGATCAAGCTATTTACGGACCAGGAACTTGCCGATATGGCGGCAAAGTTTATGTATCGGCGCAACAAATTCCAAGAGATGATCCATGCGACTTCTGCTTCTGCTTCAGAAGCGACATCATTTGTTTGCAACAAAGCTGTCCACCACCGATCCCAGGTTGTCACGAGGAACCGATCAGTGGATTCTGTTGTCCAAGATACGAGTGTCCTGTGTCAATGGCCACGTCACTTAATATCACCACGACGACGACTACGACGACGACCACGTTACCGCCGCACTTCCACGCTCATGCATATAAGGGAGCTGCGAAACGAAGCGGCTGTCAAATCCGCGGACAAGCGTATCGTGTTGGAGAAGTAATTAGGTCCGCGTCAGGACCTTGCCTTCAATGCACGTAAGTTTAAAGTCCCTTTTTAAGTAATTATTATCATTTGAGGCTACTGAGTGTAAGTTATACTCAATAGGAATTATATGTATCCCAAAAATTATCATATTTTAATTAAATTCTATATTATATTCTAAATCGTATATTTGCGGCTAGATTCCTTAGGAATCAAGTGACATACTGACATGAAATTAAATTGTAGTTCCTATTTAAACAGAACTACGTTTGAAAACTGTAGATTCTGACTATAGCAATATATGGCATCAAATGGCCTAACTACCGATCTCTATCTAAAGTAAAATAGCCACGAACGAAACACTCATTATCTTATAAAAAATTGTCCTCAAACCAATAGTTTTCTCGAGCATATTCACAATCCTCAATTTTCAATATAATCGTATCACGAAGAGTAACCTAACGAAGGTCTAATTGTCTTACAATCCGTAGATAATGGGAATTTTGCAATAGGTGCGACAATAATATTAATGAAACGAACGATTTTGAATTTCAGTTGCGGTGGTGATGGCAACATGAAATGTGATCCACGAGTGTGTAGCCCGGAGCCGATGTTGAGGCAAATGATCGCAGCAGCTACGGCCAGAAGGAGGAGATGAGCCGACCAACACGATCCCGGGGATCCGTCGAACAAACATACGCAGAAGGAAGTCTAGAGCAGGATCAGTGTTGTATAAAAGTGAATTAAAAATATTCTAAACTATCTAAATGTCGCGGAAACACAGACTGTAATGTGGTTCGGCGATCGCGAACTGAGTGGCCAAAACCGTAAACGTTTATATTATAATATTATATTATGTTATATAAAGAGAAAAAAAAGAGAGGAAGAATGAGATAGAGATAGGAATAGAGAACGAGAGAGTGAGAGAGAGCGCGAGAGAGGGAGAGATCGATAAGCACGTGTAATGGAAGGGACTAAAGGAACAAAAAAGAAAGAAACGAAGAATTTAGCTACGTAAAACAAGGCTCGTTTCTAGTGCCAAACGTGAAAGAGAAACAAGTAACCCAGTGGAACGGAAAGGGATATTAGTGGAGAAATATTTCGTGATAGTTCCATGTCTTACGCCATTATCTTTTTTCTTTTTTTTTTTTTTTACAAGTAAAAACGATGGTTATAAAGGAAGAGAAAAAGCGATTAATGAAAAAAAAGTTGCTGAACGTACGAGACTTATGACTGTGCCTTCGTCAGTGCCGACAACAGCGGCACTAAATTTTCGTTCCGTGACAGCCAGACACGGCGCTAATTTTAGCCACGATCATCGTCGTTGAAGCTTGATATTCTCGAGGAATCGTCGTTAGGAATTAAATGTGGTGATGGGATACAAACGATAAATGCGTTTCAGTCGAACGCGACAAAAAAAAGAATTAAATAGATAAAAAAGCGAAGAAAATATACGAACCTTGGTACATGCGAAACGATTTCCTATACAGTGACATTGTAACAGCAATATCGAAGATTGTACGAGGGATAACCACGAGATCTTTTTCTCAGCGTAAAGCCTTGTTGATTTCCCGCGTACAATCAAATGCGTGAGAATTCGATTCACGCGACAAGAAATGTAAGCGCCACGAAGCACATTGCTCTTGTAATACCACTGTAGAAACTTGAACAACGATGATCCACGGCGATCTGCCGTACGATCGCGATAGATCCAAATCGTTTCATGGCTGACACGCGTCGTGCGCTAACGATCAGTCCACATTTACTCACGTCTGCTGACGTTCACGCGTGTTCGAATGCGATCGACAAGATACTAGAAATATCAACGCCGCAGATCCATGACAAACTTCCCAGTCAATAATTTCTCCCAACTATTTTCTACGCAACAACATTCTTCTATGGAATTTTTATAATATCCTTCGTCTTCCTATAAATCACGAACGCGATAATACACCGAATGTATGGAGTTGGTGGAAAGGACGTAATAAGATTATAAAATCGACTAGGCATTAAAATTTAAACGCACCATGTCAACTGAGAATTATTTCTTGCAATATGTTTGAAAAAGTTTCTACAATATATAATTTAGAATATAGATTCCAGACATACATAATTTGCTATTCTTTTGATACATAAATTTGAAATATCATTTTATAATGTTCAGAGCTTGAGATTCAAGGTGACATCAGTCATCGCTTTAATATATCGATTCCACCAATTGCACATACGAGTAAATTCCTTTCCTTATCGCGATAGATCCGTGTAATAAGCTAAGATCGTATTCAAGCACGCGCGCCTGTATGTGTGCGTGCGTCTGTGTGCATGGTACATTTATATGTTTTAAAAATAAAATGAAAAGAAAGAAAAAGCCACAAAGACAAGACGAAAGGTACGCGTATCTCAAAGCTCAAACAGCGGCTCGCGCGGAGGACCGAACGCGAATTTGCTTCTCCGGCGAGCTGGCGTCATTATACATATATATATATAAATATATATAAATATAAATATATACATTTATACGATTCTTTATACACACTGTACCCCCTAAAATAATAACACTTAACGATGTTCTATACATTTGTATGAAAGTATATTAATTATATCTATACGATGATTGTTCTTCGTTCTCTAGTCTCAAAGTGTCGCGGGATCGATTGTGGATCTACGATATAACGTGTCCACCACTTCACTCCTGCGATTTATCCGTAAACAGTCAATTAGAATTTGATACCCATTTTGCTAAGCCATACCACGTGGAAAACACCCGAGGAACAAGCGGAAAGTGTTCGTTCACGTATACGAGGAGTCGAATGTGGAACACATTGTCACAAACGCTTTGAGACTCCGGAACTTGGGACCGTTTAGGTGTAATAGAACGAACGCTATTATTATCGCAGAAAGTACCGCGCAAGATAGCTGTCCCTGTAATTTATAATACGAACGATAGACCACACGTATTAAAGTTATGTCTTCCTGCAAAAATTCTGTCTTCAAGCGAATCCCGTCGATGCTTTTCTGTGTATGCGTTCGTTAGTTTAGCTCGTAATTTCCGCGGACAAACAATCGAACGTGAAACATTCGCGAGTAAACGCGGTCTGAAAAACACGAGTATAAATAGGGAAGAAATTTCTGTCGGAAGGAATTAGGAAAACGTAATGTAACCATAGTGCTTCCAATGGCAACTCGATCGTGATATAAATGGCCATATTATTACTGTCACTGTGTCGAAGATTATCATTACATTCGTAAAAACATCCGATAATAAAGTTAAAATACATAGAATTCACGAAAACCTTCTTTATATCTAAACTGTCTATACGTCGATTTAGTCCAAAAACGAATATTTAAGAACCATTTAAAATAAAGTAGGACTTTTGTGCATGAACCAATGCATGACTAATGAGATTAAACATTCAAAATGAACGATTTAGTTGGTGATCTAGAATCTAGCTTGGTCGACTGACACGTTCAATGCATATTTCTCGAATTTAAATTTACCTACTTTTACAATATGTACATAAGGGAATTGTACGTTTTTTAAGATATTTTCCTAATAATTCATATGAAGCAAATAATTAAATTTTACGATGTAGAAGTAGATTTTCTAAAATAATTATTTGTGTATAATAATGACATGAAAAAAGAAATCATATTAAAAGTCACAAAATTTTGAAGAAAACTTAGGATAGTCTCGGGAAAAACACATACGTAAAGTTTCACGATACTGAAATAGGATTCAAATGAAAATGATTCATTAGCATATGGTATTACAGATAATGAAAATCAAATCAACAATGAACGCATTAATGATATATTTTTTATAATTAAAACACGGTCGGGTGGCCACCTTGCGCTATCTATTCGAGGAATGATAATTTTTATCGCTATTCATAAATGCAGTCCATTAGGAAAGTGCGATAGCACAATATCTTTCTATAAAAACGTTGAAGCTAACAGAGCTCGACAACCTTCAAATATAATTTCCCTTGCGATTAAACGTGAACTCGTTTTTCGCGTGCGAATCAATCGTAATGTTAGTACTTACGCGCAATCGAATCGGCTCTTTTTTAATCTAACGATTTTAGTAATTAGTCGAGCCTAGTATTTATCTTAATATCTACTCATAGTGATAGTATATTATACGGGCTAAGATGCAACAAGGTCGTAATTTGAATCGTCGAATAGAGTTATCGACTAACGTTTTAGGGCTGTAGACCCATATAGAACCCTATACTAAATTCAAAATTACACAATAAAAACAAATAACGAACTATGACTAAACTATTTCATTTATTAGGTAGAAAATTAAATGACTTTTTAATAATTAGAAATTAGATTACTATTAATCATCATTTAATATTATTCAATAAAAAGCTAAAAATACAAATTAGTACTTTAATATATTGAAAAACAGAAAGAGGGATTTTAATATATGTAAATATCAATTTTTATTCCATGTATTCCATGTATCACGTATATATACATACATGACCATGACAGAGGGTCCTTATGTGGTCATATTTCTATCAATTCCTTCGTCTCAACACCATGATTACTGACTAATGAGTATTGCTGATTACTGACAAGTTTTACAATCTCGTTATATCGTGGCTCGTACTATACCGAAGGTAAAAAACGAGTATCAAGTTGTTACGACGGTACGTTTATATGATATAGATGTGTAACTGTAACGTAAGATATATTAATTATGGTGAACACATAGGATGCATGTAATTAATTAACTACTGCGTGCTCGGCGTTGGTAAAAATCTTCCCCGGCGTGTTACAATCGATCAATCCGTCGCGGCTAACGGACGCGTTCTTTGACAACGCAAACGAGCTACGCACCTTTATACATATTATATATATATAAATATAGATATATATAAATATAAATACATGATATTTATACACAGAATGACCAATTTTTATCTGGTGCCAATAGTCTTCTAGAGCGAACATTTACCGCGTCGTGATAGTTCTCCGATTATAGAAATCGATTTTCAACGGAAGCCGAATTGTAGATTAAAATTGATCATGCTGTGAATAGCTAGACGAATATTAACTATGCACAGTACGCGAATATACTCAAGATGCTCGTGATAAATTTCTCGGATATTTCTTCTTTCCGTCTTCTCTTCTTCCATTTCGTTCTTACTTTTCTCCTCCATTCTTTATTTGTTTCATTTTTGTAATCAATTACGAACAACCATGATGACAGTTATCCCCATTATTATCAGCATAATTATCCATTATTCGCCACGTGTAATAATATGTGATACATAAAGAAACAAGCGAGCCGAAAATATCTCGGTGGTTCTGACTGTATGGAAGTAGGTTAGATTTGACAGTACGTGCTAGTATAAAGTGTCCTTTTATATAGAATAAACGATTTTGTATGTCTCATTTCGATCTACTCTCTGATTCTCACTACCTTCCCTGACAAGGGGATGTTAATGGTTCGAGTTAAAGAATATTTGAATAAAACTTTATTCAAAAATGATACAACATAATTGGTTGCATGTAGTGATTATTAAAAAATTTGCTGATTTAATATATAGAAATTTCACACACATGATTAATAGTATTGCTAAAAATAAACAGCCAGGAAATAGCAGCTAAGTTTATTTGCTTCTTTTTTGTTACTCCTGCCTACTTATTTTGTTTTCATTAAAATCGATCGAGTTCCAGAATTTTCCGTTCGCGAAGTCGCTACTAGTTTCCATCTTTACGTTTCGCGGATTAGCTATATGAATATATTGAAATTCTTTTTCATTGGGATCTAATGTTTGCCATTGAGCATCGCCGACACGTGGTTTACTGAAGTATTTTAAAATTTTTATTAAGAATATATTTAAACAGCAAATGGAGATAATTAAAGAAAGAGTAAAAATTTAAAGTAACATACCCCTCTATAGCAAATGACGTGTAAAAATCGAGCAATATTTGTTGCATTTCCAAATCATTCGGCCTCGAGACGTTTGAAATTCTAGTATCAAGCACAAGAAATACATCATCTCCATGGCTTACCCCTAATCCATCCGGTAAATTTAAGAGAAAAATATTAACTTAATAAATACCAGTAAGGTTTAAGCTTAGAAATAATATAATATGATAATATGAAGTAATAACAATATCAAATTTTATTGATACCATAATCACGAAATTATAAACTAACGTACCAAAATTCTTGGTAGAACCACCACTCACAGTTTCACTAAGACTGTGCATAGATCTGTAACTGTAGTAATAAGTCCACACCGGACTTTTGTTGATTTTTGCGTGCAAATTGACAGCTTTCTGAAAATCAACGCCGAACAACCGATCACCTATCATATGTGTCACCGACAATGATGTATTACTGACAATAGGTTTAGATCCCAAATAATACTTCCTAATTTTGTCCGCAACTTCTTTATGTTGATTAAGAGGAAGAGTATCGTTATAATTAAGCAAATATGGTGCAATATTATCCCAGTTATCGTTCAATTGCTTCAACAGTTGATTATTACCAACGAATGCTACTCAAAAAAAAAAAATGTGTATTTTACGTGGCAGTATACATAGAACTAATACTATTATTGCATAAAATCAGACCTGCAGAGGGGTATAATCCTTCTTCGCTAACTACTCCAGAAATCCAGGGAACATCGTATGCTTCTCCACTAACGATAATATCGATTGGCGACCGAGTGATAAAGGGGTTGGATCCATGTTTATCAACAACTGGCCCGAAAGGTGTGAAGGGATTGTACAGCCAATACTGTGATTAAAGATTCGAACTTATACAAAAAAATACAAAAAAAGAAATACAAAAAAAATGAAGATAATTGCAAGCAATTGTACAACATCAAGAACAAAGGATGGTAAAGAATTCACCATAAAGTCGCCAACAGCTTGCGATATAATTCGCGCA
Source organism: Bombus confusus (assembly GCA_014737475.1). Taxonomy (NCBI): domain Eukaryota; kingdom Metazoa; phylum Arthropoda; class Insecta; order Hymenoptera; family Apidae; genus Bombus; species Bombus confusus. Next base: position 4,827,780 of record JACXIV010000040.1, on the reverse strand, counting down.
GGGCGGCTTTGTAAACAATTGATCATTTTCTTCACTTTGTTTGATGAACATCCCACAAGAGTTGCCAATCTTCTAGCCTTCTCCGGGGCATGTTTCGTTTGTGGCCAAGGACTGAGTGCCACTCCACTTATCGATATTCCATCTATGTAAATTATAGAATAAAATGTCCCTCGTATTAACTCGACGATAATACAAAGAAAAGTAATCACATACTTTGGAAAAGACCAGCACTTAAGTGTGACAAATAATGATAATGAACGCTGGCGCCACCCGCACTCATGCCAAAGATAGTTATCTTCTGAGGATCGCCACCAAAATTACTAATATGATCATGCACCCAACGCAAAGCCTGGTTCTGATCCTTCAATCCCATATTTCCAGGTACTACACTGTCTCCTGTACTAAGGAAACCTTAAACAAATACAATAATTAGTTTTAATATTTTCTAATTACTCGCTAATTACTCTAATTACTATCTACTGTACCGAATGGTCCTAAACGATAATTAACCGCCACAAACACAATATCACGCTCCATTAAGAGTGTTTCGTCTGCTTCGTTTCCGCTAGCAAACTGGAAGGCGCCTCCGTGAATCCAAAACATTACCGGTAACAAAACACGGCTGGCATTCCTAATAGATGCGTAAATGTTAATATACAAACAATCCTCGCAACCCTCAACTTTGTCATCCTGTGACTTAAAAACCATAACGTATTGTGTGCAAACTGAACTTTTCTTTATAGCGGGTAGTTCGCCTTCCCATGGTTTTACAGGTTGAGGTGGCTAAAAGTTCGTAGTGTATTATTATTATTTTATTACGTCATAGTGAATGAGATTTTATTTTCTTACAGTCAGTGTTCAGCGTACTTGGAACCTAAACTTTTTAACTGGAGGTTGCGCATAGGGAACGCCTTCGTAAGCTTCATATTTCCTACCATGGCGAGATTCCTTGTAGTAACCTCGAATTTTCCCCAGAGATGTATTGACTATTGGAGGCTGCTCATCTTGATACGAAAAATTCACAAATGCTAAGAAAAGTGAAACGGTCGGTAGTTTCATCGTGTCCATTTTAAAACTGTGTTTTAAAACGCTCGGTGCGACGGTCAACCTTTTATTAGCTTTGCCGTAACTTCCGATAAGTATGTGTGAACGTTTTTTCAAATCAATACTGTATTTTCTTTATTGGTTATTAAAAAAACGTAGGCATTAAAAAAAAATATATCTTTGGTATAGATAATATTTTACAATAAAGTCTTGTTAGATTTCAATGTACCGCGCATAGATTCATTGAAGAATCATTGAACAGATACCTATAAGTAACTTATATACTATTTATTTTCTCAATCTTTTACAGCGTAAAACATATCTAAAAGTCTCTCTTATATGAGAAAAGATATAGGTTTGCACAACTGAACCATTATTATAGTATAAATTAATTATAATAAATCCATTACGGGTTCGACTGAAACTTAAATCAAAAGACAGATCTACTTACATGATGCAGATTGGTAATACTGTAGGAGAAAATAGAACGAATAGTTAAAAATGATAAAGCGATAGACGTAATACCTGAATAATTCGCGCATTCAACATAAAAATAAAGCTTCAATTTCAAATAAACCTATATCTTTGTCAACCTATCTCCGGAACTAACACTACGTGACAAGCGTGTTTTTTTATCTCTTCAAACGCAAAAGTTTAAAAAATACGAAGTCTAAATGTTACAATTTAAATGCGAATAAGTATTGAAAGACAACATATTATCAGGAAAGATTAGTATAATAGCACATTACTGTAATCGGAAATATCCAGAAATCCAAGACAACGTACTTGAAATATAGAAAAATAAAATATCCATTAGTTCCAAAACATCTTGTTTTATTTCATATTGATACAAACCGATGTCAAACGTAGTTTTTTCCCCTTGTAATTATCTTTTACTTTTTTAATTATAAACAAGAAGATTTAACAAATTGAACGGTAATGTATATATGAATAATGGAAAAACTAATCAATTTTATCATGAAAGTATACATATTTTTCAGAATAATTCAATGTAAATAACTATAGGACTTATTTAGAGTCATAAAATATATTTGCACCACTATGTTTGTTTATAAAATCTAATTTATTAAGAATGTATTAATATAAGGCATATTCTTTATGACTGAAAGATAAAACATTATGTATACATATATTTACTTTACTTCTTCTTTCGCTAACATTATTGAGGCAGCCATTAATTTTCGTGAGAATTAATCCTGCTTGTTGGTTTTAATAATGTAAAATGCATTTATATTATATGATATTTATTAAACATTATTTATATACAAAATAACAATAATATCATACATAACAATCATATACGTAAATGTTGGTATCTATTGCTTTTTCCTTAGATCCCCTACTACTCAATGATCCGTGAGTCGAATGGAAACAAGTGACAAATGGAA
>JACXIV010000040.1:4526665-4818471 GCA_014737475.1 Bombus confusus | reverse complement strand
ATTTGCAGTCATTACTCAAAAAGCCGTTCTCTATCCTTCCGACTCCTAAAATCGTGTGCAAAATACATACAAGCAACTAACAACTGATATTCAATTCTTTTCCCACGAGGAACTCAAGATATTTTTCCGATACGTGACCCAGTGCATATTTTTGCTAGAGTCACATCCTAATTTCTCGATTGAAGCGCCTTACTGCGGAGAAATTCACCATCTCCAGACCACTGAGAGCGTTACTTCCACCACGAGAGTTTCTAAACTTGTATATACAACCGTGGTCCCGATTCCCATTATTCTTATGTTATCGATCTTATACGTGCGTTATACGTAATTAAATTACCAGTAGCGGGAATCGGCGGAAATAAGCATACGATAATGTTTGTAGCACCATGACCGTGGTAGCATCCGTGATTTGTAGCGTGTGATATTTCTTGTTAAGTGTCATACGTGTTAATTATTTAGTTATAGTATTATTATAAGGAATATACCGATTTGTCCGTTCATGTGTGTTGTGCGTGCATGTTTCTTGTTGAACCAAACATTCATTGGTCTATTATAATTATTAGTAAATCCTCTAAGCGTCTACGCCTTAAATGAGGTTATGTCATGAAAAATTCATAATCTTAAAAAAAGTAAAATATTTAAGAACTGCGTGTAATTTATGTCATCTAAATAAGTTGTCTTCATAATGGATATCCCAGCAACGCAAGTTTGTGATTCCACACCAACACAAAAAAGAAAATCTTCTCATCGAAGTAAAATAGTGGTAAAGATAAATCAAATACTCACGATTCCAATATTAATATTGTAGTAATACTCATATTCCATAACATTTCATTCTAACAATATTTATATTTTTAATGTTTTTCTAGACTAACATTGTTTATTTCACTTCTCTTTTATTTTTCATATTCATTCTGTATTATTTTATGTTTTAGATCGGAGTGCTATGTACTGGTTCTGAAACATTTCAAATCAAAGAAGGAATTACACAAATTGGACGACATCCAAATTGCAATATAGTATTAACTGATCCGGTGAGTGACCTTTAAGTAATCCTTTATATGCATATGTATGTAAATCTCTTTATTTTAAAATAAACATGCTCATATGCTTATAAAGTATATTCAAATTAAATAGTAAAATTGACCACTTTTAATATTTTATCGCAATAAAATTGTCGATAAAGCATTAAATATACAAAAATAATATAATTATGATTGAAAATCTATGTGTTACATTTTTATATCATATAAATTATATTTAAACTTTCGTACTTTTATCTTTTATATATTTTCATATAGTTTTGCAGAGTACATGATATATTAAAGAACATAGAAATAAAAATATCACTTTAATATATGTAATATGTACATTTTTATGATAAAATTATTAAACTTGAATTTATGCAATTTAATATTTTAATATTTATGTAATTTAACAGAAATTTGTAGACAATATTCTTATAATTGTCCTCTTAATATATCAGATGCAGTATATAATTTATTTTTGTTAAAGTTAACAGAATTTCAGAAGTGTGTATGTGAAATTATGTACTCCGATGTAGGATTTTGCTTTCATTGTTCATCAGACACTATAAGATAAAATTACTGTATTGTCCAGGTGGCAAGAGAGCTCCATTTGCTTCAATTATTTTGATATAATGTCATCCAGCACGAGATCAGTCGACTATCTAAATAAATCACTATCAATCTCTAGTAGTTTACATAATAATTCGTAGTAACAGCAAAGCTTACATACGTACATATATTGCTGCATTAAAACAATTTTTTTTCTCTTATTTCAATCTAGTATAAAGTTTCTAAAATATCCTTACTTAAGACTGTACAATAAAACAGAGTAAATCTGTTCTGTTCATATTTTTTACATTCAAACTAATCACGTTTTTTGAGATAATATAGTTTTTGCATAAATTATATTATCCGGTAATTATGGAATGTACATTAAGATATGCCATAATTAGAAGAATAAACATAGTGATATGTAGTTTAACAATTTTATAATTACGTATGTTCCTTATTTCACTTTATAGGATCATGTATAAAATAAGATAGAACATTGCTTATAATGCCTCTAATTCTAATTATCTTATGCAATGGATCTCTGCACCTAAACCAGGTTAATTAATTTTATTGTAAAGAAAGTTTTCTAATTAAGTGATAAATTTTTTTCTTAATAATAGGCATAACATTTCGAACTAGCAAATAATATACTAAAAATAAAGACTATCATCAATATTAAAGTATTAAATAATGACTATAGACAAGGAAATTAATTTAATTTACAGATGGTATCAAGGAAACATGCGGAGATCGAAGCTACTAGTCAAGGAAATGAATCATGGATTTGTGATCTGAATTCTTCTTATAAAACAAAATTAAATAATGTAATGTAAATTTTATCTATATGTTACATTTAACTGACTGTTAACAACAGATACATTAGATTAGATCTTAATTTAGATTAGATTAGATTAGATTAGATTAGATTAAGATGGTAGTTATTCGCAATTATTTAGCAAGTACTTAGTTCCTTCTTCAATTTAATTTGGATTGCATGAAAGTTATTCATTCTTGTTTAACATCTGAAATTACTGAAACTAACAAACCAACATATTTAATTACATATTCAATTGAATAAAGTAAATATCCAATATTTCTGTTCAAAGATACTAAATATTTGTTTTATCTACTTTGTGCATAGTATTTACTGATATTATTATTAACTGACATAAAAAAATTTCAACGTAATTTAATGTTTCTTCTCTTTCTTTTTTTCTCTCTATAGACAATTCTCAGGCCAAATCGATGCTATGAGTTGAAAAATGAAGACGTGCTGGAGTTTTCCAAGGTCCGGGCAGTTTTCAAAATCTGTCGTTCAGTGGAAGATTCTTTAATACCAGAAACCCCAATGGCAAATCTTCAGAAGACAAAGAAAACGATCATTCCAGGAACACCTGACTCGTCATTTGTAACTATCATTGATTTTGTGATTATATGAATCATCATATAAATATATTATAAAATATATTGACAAATGTAAATATATTATACAGAGTGTCGCAGATTTTTATGCGAAACGATATCAGCATATTCTATGAACAGAAGTGAGAAAAAAATGTCGTATAAACATATAAATAATTAAAACTTAATAGCAAATGGTTCTTTTAATTGTTAAAGGATAAAGACAGATTGACGATATTTACATTAGCTTCAGTTTAAAATGTTGTCCGGTTTTATAAATATTGGATTGACTTCTATGAAGAATTTATAGTTTATAATTATATTAATATATAAATGAATTTCCTCTTGATCGAGACACCTAGAACCAGAGGGACGCAAGTGAAATTTTTCTGATATCGAGGAAATTGAGTTTGGAATTCAAATGTGTTAAAAAAATCCCACATAATGTGGACATGTTAAATATATAATATTAAGTTATTAGAATTTAAAAAACAAATTAAGTTACATATATTTAATGCTTGTCACATGTATAGTAACGAGTATATACACATGTTTCTACCGAATTTCATCTTTTAGTTTATGAATTGTTGGATATACGGAAAATAATGTTATAATGGAACGAACTTATTTGAATATTATTTACTTAGCAGTCTATTTTTCTAGACTCTAAATGAAACTTTTATACTGCAATGAATTACTTAAACTATTTGCAAGCTTAAAACGAATATTTAACGATTTAATGATCTGTTCTTGATTCGAAAATTTCAAAATATCATTTGAATTTCTTCGCCTCTAAGTGCCTTAATTTCAATGAATACATTTCTAAATGTGTATTAATTCTTGCTTAATAAACTTAGTTCCTCGAGACTGAATTTATGGTAACTTGATGCCTAATTAACTTAGGAACCAAAGAATGGGCCCTTCATCGTTAAGATTTATTCTCCTTTGGCCATTACATCAAACCAAAAGCTTCACTATTATTTTGTATTTTTGTTATAACTTCTTAATGAAGCATATGTACATGAGTCCATCTGTATTTTCACTCATCGGATATGCTAGCGTTGCTTTGTGAAAAAAACTGCGAGTTTTACTGTATACTATCTCAAATATAAATATATCATATATTAACAAATGTATTCTTTATGTAGGACAATTCAACCACGGTGGAAAATGTTTCTGTAATTCCTGCCACTCAAGGTAAAGAGAAACAGTGTGTATTTCGATGCCCGACGTTGCCTCCGAAGACTGCCACTAGCAGCATTCAGAATTCCTCTATCGATGCCCAAGATAAGTCGCAAAGCTTCGATGTAGTGGAAAAACAAAACGTAGGTGGATCAAGAATTAGTATATACGATATGGAAACGCAAACTACCTCTTTTAATTTCCATGATGAAACGGACGTTGACATTGACGATATTGACACTAAAAAAATTTGCATTTCGCGCAGCATCAAAAACCTTACAAAATCTGTGCAGGAACAAAATGTTGACATGCACGATATAGAAACGCAAGCAAAAGCACCAGAAGAAGTTACTGATATTCATAATACAGAAACGCAGCACTATATAAATATTCAGGATATGAAAACCAAGAAGATTAATACTCATAATTTAAAAACTCGAGATAGTGAGAAACTTGAAGCAACAGGAATTGAAAAAGAAGGAAATTTAACGAATGAGGTGAGAAGTAATGTTAATGATACAGTGGTACAAGAAGATAAGGATAATGAAAGCACATCCAATTCTAATAACACTGATAAAGGTGAGAATCAAAGTAAAAAATTGCCAGGTATTGAGAAAAGTTTGCAAAACCGCCTAGAGGAAATTGAAACAAGCGAAGATGAAACTTCAGAACTTGAGATGAATCGAAATTTGCTTGGTCCAAAAGAATTAGAAAATTTCATTGAAGATGACGATGTGTCTGATGAAGTAAAATCAAAATCACCAACTTTTATAAAAACTTCATGTGTAAACAATGATGGCGATGTAAACAGCAAAAGCACTGATAATGAGAACATATTTGAAGCAGCGACACAGGTCAATAAAAATGATGAAGATGCCTTTAGAAGCCTAAGTGAACATAAATACAAGAACAAGGAGGTTGTGTCTCAGAGGGATTCGTGCAAAGCTAGTCAAGAAAATGGAAAATCTTCAAACAATCGAGTTTCTGATAGCGAAGATTCAATTACGGATGAAGAAGGTCGTTTCACAGAAATAGCTGTGAAAATGAAACAAGCTGTAGAATTTTCGCAGCATAATAGGAGTAAAGAAATAAACGACAGTACCAATTCAAGTAAAAACTCTGATGATCTGTTCGATATGCTTACTCAACCAGTAAATTGGAAGAATGAAGATTCATCGCCCAAATCTAATGAAAAACCAAAAGATAATAAATATGAAAATGAAGTAGATTCTAATAGCCCTACGCAAGTAATTAACAAGAAAGAAATGAAAAATAATATGGAAAAAGATAATGAAATACGAACAAATGAAATCGATAATATAGCACCAACTCAAGTTCTTTCAACCAGTAAATCTCCCTTAAGAGAGGCTAGTGGTACTATTTCAACAAAAAACAATAACAAATCTGATGAAGAAAATATTACTGAAATGAAAGACAATACACCTAACCAGATAATTAACACTAAAAAGAAACCATTAGACGTGAGTAATAACAAACCTCCTTGTTCTTTAGATCTTTCAGTATTAAATGTTACAAATAGCTGTAGTATTGAAGACATTGATTATGAAATGGCATGTACTCAATCAATTAATGATATTGAAAAGCAAAAGTGCGTATCATTAATTACTGATAAGAGAAAAAACGGGTCAAACAAACAGGCATTGGCTAAAGTGAACCTAAATGATACTGTAGAAACAAATTTGGAAGCAATGTTTGCAAATATAAAGGAAGAACGTACAGAAGAACAATTAGAAATATCAACACAGGTTCTTAAAAATATGCTAGAATCATCAGAATGTGAGGATAATCCCATGCAAAATCATAAGTCTAACGTGAATAGTAACTCATCAACAGATAAGAAAGCAGTGAAATTATCAATATCGAACTCTATACCTACAAGTTCATCAACACCTAAATCCATATTTAAAAACCCACTAACTTCAAAATCTGCATCTATAGATTCATCAGTACTTAAGCCTACAAGTGAAGATCCAAAAGAATCAAACACAGATAAAATGATTCAAGAAGAAACTGATGTATCTAAAAACGATAAGGGTAAATTGAATAAATATTCAAAGAATATAGGTGATCAAGCATCGAGTACATCAATCGATGATGGGCAATTTCAACAAACCTCTAAAGCACTAGAAAACGACGATGAGGATATATTAGCTGGTTTACCTGAAGTTAACATTTCAGGTGCTTCATCCAATCCAGGAAGTCCAATATCATCATCTTCTGGATATAGAATAAATAGTAATCATAATTGCACAAGACAAATATCTGTAAAAATTGCGCCAAGAAAAAAGAAAACTTTACGAAAATCACCGCGAAGAACGTCTAGTTGTAGAAACGTGGAAAATGCTGTGTCTTATCATAATATTAGCGAACCAAATTCTTGTACTATTTCGGAAAGTTCAAATTCATGTACAAACAATTTCAATATTAATAAGATATCTGTTTGCAAACACGATGAAAAAAGGGCAAGCAGACAATCCACAAGATTGATAAAAAAAACGGAACATGTATGTAAATCTAAAGAAAGCGATTCTTCTACCGAATTAAAATCGATAACCTCTATTCACTCGCAAGAAAAAGCGAGACCTATTTCAAAAAGTCCTCCTATTTCAAGCAACAGAAAAACTCGTAATTCTAACAAAGAGAATACTGATCGTTCGTCTGTTTTTCAGGTGGAAAACGAACTACCGGTTGAAAAAGTACCCTCTGCACTTACGAAAAATAATGTACCAAACGCGTCACGCTTTAGAAAAAGATCACTTAGTATAACAGATGCGATTGATAGTAATACTTCGAAAAAGCGCAAGAATGTTGTAAATGAAAATGAGCCTGTTAGTGATAGAAGTAGAAAGAAGAATACAATAGATGGCGAAGGAAATTCTGTTGATCAAAAAAGTTCATCAAGCAGTATAAATGGTTCAAGCAATAGAAGAATGTCAAATGAAGCAAGTTTAGATAAAAAAGCAATAGTAAGAGTCCAAAGAATCTCTCTGTCTACTCCAACAGGGTCGATATCAAGTACTTCATCAACTGAACTGGTGGATGAAAGCGATAACAATTGTAAAATCAGACAAAGTCGGCGTACAAATGTCATTTGTGACATTCAAACATCTGATAGTCGGAATGTTTCAAGTATTTCGAGTAATGAAAATAACAGAACTACTAAAAATGTAGAAAAACAAAGAAATTCGAGTCGACGGACGACAAAAAAAACTGAGCTTGTAGCGGATGACATTAGTTCTCAAATTGGTGAAGAATCCCAAGAGATAGAAATGATCATGAACAGTGCACTCAAAAAACAAAATACCGGTTCAAATACAGAAAGAAAGGAAGATACGGATAGAAATACAAGTACCAGAACGAGAAATACTAGGAAACGTGGAAATACAGATATTTATACGGGTATAGATAACATCAGCAATACCTCTTCCATTTTATCCGAATCTGATAACATATATTCTGAAGTGCCCACATCGAGGAGCAAACGAGCGAAGGTTTCTAAAAATATTTCAAGTATAATTAATACTACAGTAAATAAATCTACTAAAGAAACAAAAAGAAATAGCAAAAAATCGACTGGGTCAACTCGAAGTCAACAATCAACTGTGGATTCTTCCCCAGAAGAAAGCACAGAAATGATCGCTAATCAAACTATTTTAGATAACAGTGCGAATAAAAGGAATAATTTAAAAAATAAACAGCAAAAACAGACGACAGAAAAGACTAAAACCAAACGACAGAAAGATTTCGCAGAAGAGATGCCTAGTTCAGAAACTAATTCCAGCATCGAAACTACATCAGTACTTTCCACGCCCAATAGAACACGTAGAAGCATGTCTTCTTCATTTGCAACACAATCACCATTCAAAATAAAGCATAAAATCTTATTTACGGGAATTTCAAGTAACGACTACAATAAATTGTTAACAAAATTGGGTATGTATTCGATCTGTTTACAGAAAAATTATAATTAAAACTAACCATACTCACAATTAGTGTCCTTTTTCTTTATAGGTGCATCTCAAGTTGAGGATCCAACAAAGTCCACCGTACTGGTTACAGACAAAGTTCGAAGAACTGTTAAATTTTTATGTGCTTTAGCACTACCTGTACCAATAGTTTCAGTCAATTGGTTGGTTAACAGTGCAAAAGCTGGTCATTTCATAGAATTAAAAAATTACATATTGAAAGACCTTGCTGCTGAAGCTAAATTCCGCTTTAACTTAGAAAAGAGCTTAGAAAAAGCGAAAGAACATAAACTTTTAAAGGGCTACACACTTGTCTTAACACCCAACACCGCGCCGCCACCACTAGAATTAAAAAGTATGTTTTAAAATTAATAATTTATATACGTGTATTGTATTTAACATATATATCTTGGTTTTTTATACTTTAAAAAATGTATTTTTTTACAGATATAATCATTTCATGCGGCGGTAAAGCCTTGCTTCAACCACCACCGAAGTTGTGGCCTCAACAATCAGTGATTATCTCTTCCAAAGAGGACTTAACAGATGCAAAGAAATTTCTTGCAAAAGCACCTAAAACTGTTACCGTTCAGTCGACAGAATTTATATTAACTGGAATTTTAAGACAAGAATTAGAATTTAATGAGTTTAAGTTAATATAATTCATTTCTCAATGAAACAAGAATATTTGTGTTGTAAAAGTGCGCAGAAGTTATTGATATACGTCTCAAATATTTTTACAAAAAATCATTTGTACAAAATAAAAAATATATTATGTTGTGTAATTCGAACATGCTTAATTATATAATACATATATAGATATATATAATACATATTATAATACATATATATAATACATATTAATAATTGACATACATATAAAAAAGGAAATTCTTTTTACATGCCTCTTTCAAATCGTTAATATAAAACATAATGTATATTTAACACCTATTTTCGATGTTTATGTTAATGTTTAGTGTGGGTATAGGTCATAGATTTGAATTAATACTACTTAAATGTCTTTATTAATAAATATAAATTTTATTATTCACCAAAATTGTACAGTCACCTTTTTTATCTAATACTTTCAACCTCCTAGTGAACTCAAAATTATTCTTTTGAATGTAACAAAACTTTCACTTACAATATCTTGGAAAACAAATGCAAATGCAAATTTCTTTGATATTCACATTGAATAAAATGTTTTCGTATAGTAAAATAAATTCCTAATTTCTAAATTGAGCAATTGTGTTTCAATACCAATGAAATGAAACATTTATAACTAGATGCTCTGTACCTAAAAAATTTGTTTACTGTGTGTGAATCCAATACAAATATTATTTAACTTCTTAATCTATCATGAGAAATCCAGGTTCAGATAATTCTGGATCAAGTAGTCTAATTAGAAGATAGTTGTACATATATACTCTATAAGTTACAACATAACATGAATAAGAATAATGATAATGGGATACATATTTGTAGTAAGTACTAATAATCTTAGCCTAAGTGAGAATTTATATTCAGTAACTAAATGCATTACTAAGAATAAAGGAAATGGAAAAGTCGTTTATTGTATTCAAGGATGTTCAAGAAACTTTAATCTGTTAGAATTGACAAATACTTTCTCCAAAAATGGGACAGCAACTCTGGGCCTCTGAAACAAATAATAATTAAATTATTAAAAATATGAATGATTAGTAAAAGATTGTTTTAATACTAAAGAAATATTTACGAATAAAAACTATTCTTCAAGGCATTAATATTTTTAAAAATACGTACTTCATATCCATATACATACATTCTTCATTGATATACATATTTATTATCACATAAAACAAAAAGCATGTGTTTAAATAAGAAATGAGTCATCTCTGATATATTGCGCAGCGATACAAAATCAAAATACAATAATATTTACAAACTGTTATAACAACATGCAACGAAACGCGAAAGAAAAAAACTTTCACAGAGTTTTAATTGGGCCGAAAAATATGCGCTTTTGCGACTTAAAATTGCACGTAGGTAAAGAAACAAGAGTATGTATAAACAAAAACTGGGTCAAGGTTGCGGACACTCCCGGCAGCACTCGAATCAATAACATAATCAAGCAAATACATGATATTAGAAATTGCGTCATAATTAAATGAAGAATTTTTACTTACTCTTTATGCTTTGGTCTTTCCAACATTCCGTTTGTTGTGTTCAGAATTCATCAATTTAGTGAGGATCTTTCTGGAATGGCCGCACGGATCGAAATGATTTGTGTGTGCAAGAACCTCGCGTTTGCTTCGCTGTTTTCCACTGTGACCGGTAAAAATATGCTTATCGTAATCGTAGTTGAAATGTTCGTATTCGTCAACGTAGTAGTCAGACATAGTTATTGTTTTCCAAATGCTTTAGAAAAATAACAATAGCGTAAACACAGTCAAAAAATTTCTCTTTCTCTACCTCTTGCAGGTTTACTTTGAATTATTTGGACGCAGTTTACTACACCTGCTTATATAGGTTACACAAGAATTACTGCGCAGGCGTAGTTCCCAGTAATGTCTCTAGTATATTCAATGCCTGGTGTAACAATCGTTTTAACGAGATAAACTCCTTTCTTATCTGCATATTTTGTATTATAGAACAATTATCATTCAGTTTAAATGAGATAAAGGATATTTTAAGTTTCCTAATATATTGAAAAGCGTATAAGTAACATTTCAAGAACAAAACATGCATATTAGAATTTAAAATTTCTAGGAAACACTTAATGTTCTCTGTATTACTGATTGTAGAGATTAATAAAAAAAATTAGCTACCATCACAAAAAGTTCCGTTATCTATTTGTTCAACAAACAACTTCATATCGTTTTGAATTTCTTACGTCTTTTACGTACGTATTTCAAGAATGAATATCGCTGCATATGCGAATCATAATATATGTATAATCTGACGCAAATCTTTCAAAAATTAAGGTTATCTAATATTGTTCATTAAAAATTTATGAACAAATTTAAAATACGTAATTTTGTAGCGCAATATAGACGGCCCTGATAGTGTATCATCTTAGCTTGGCAACTGAATGTATATTCAACAGTAATTTTATAACATGTATTTTCTCAGGCATTGTTCTGAGTTTCAATATATTTGATATTATATACTACATTTTTAAAAATGCTTTTTTACGTAACAGATATTCATAAGCACTGGATTTATGTACCAAATCTCTGTTATGAAACAATCCGTATGTTTGGCAACAAACAGCACGTTGATCTATTACGCACGCGCAATTAGCAGCTTATTGCATTGACTTCTAGGAGTCTCCCTACCATTGTAAGCGAAATGTTGTTCCACAAAGTTCTGTATTTATCGTTTACTGACATATCTTAAGAGAAGTAAGAAAAAAGAACAGTACAAAAATATATGCATAGGGTGTGGTAAAGAAGTAGATATCAAGTATATTTTGTATACTGCGTTGTAAGAGTCTGATGCAAGTTAAAACGACAAGATGAAAAATACACAGTAGAATATCTATGTTGAGGACATTTCAGGTTAACTGTACTTATATATATATACACACACATATATATATATCCGATTGATAACGATAGATAATCCATTTGATTATTATTTGCTAATTTTGCCCAGCATATAAAAATATGCTGTGTATATATCTGTGATAGATATACGTCTCATAACAGTGTGTCTGTGCATGTATTTACGTCTCGCATTTTCGGTATACGTGTCTTGCAACGCATTTACATACATTTACACATCTGTGTTTATTTACGATTGTCATGAAACACATTTCTTCTAATCGTAATTACTTATCATGCATTATGAATTAATTTTTTCTTGTTAAAAAAGAATATTCGTTACATTAAAGTACATAAGAGGTTTTTCTAAAAAAAGAAGAAAAAAGGTAAGGATCATGGAGTCAGAGAGGAATTTTATAAATTCATACAGTAGGATTTACAATGGCTTTTAAATTTTGTTTCACTTTATCGTCGATTTTTATGATTCAACTCAACAAAGAAATATAGTGTGTCTTTCAAAGTTGTTAATTAAAAATGATTTAACCATCACTTGTAAATGTATCGATCAAAACGGTCACATTCAATTTTAGTATTTGAAGTAAATTCAACTTTTATGTTACTTTATAACGATAAAAGGAAACACGATTGTTTTCTATTGCATGCACATACAAATTTGCTCGCAGTATGTTAAATAAAAGGCTAATCGGAACTACCAGAAACTATCGACTTCGTGAAAATATAGTCCATTGAAAGAATGTCGCATGCATGTGAAATCCCGTTAATCGATCTGAACTTGTTACCTCAGCACACAGCTAGAAACATTGAAAAAAAAATAAATATGTATGTACTTGTATATTCCATCGTCGAGTCTTGAGTTCGTTACATATAGATTAACGACATCTACGATATCCATATTTAGTATTATACGTTCATTCCGCGCATAAAAGCAGACGTCTTATTAAGTTGAAATATTTTTATTATTTTAAATCTTTATTTTTTAGAAATTTTCGAATTAAATTGGAAATTATTTTCTACGAGGTAATAATAATATTGAGTACTTTAAACAAATTTAGATATACTTCAGTATTATTATAATTATTCTTTTTACAAAAGAACATATTTAGACACTGATATTATAATTAATCCTTTATTACAAAAACTACCTAGAAAAAAATTTTATAACAGGCAATATCAGAAATATACAATATATGAAATAAATTTCACAAAAACATTTCTAAAATACTTAACATATGCAAGCTGAATGAGCTGTAAATTTTGTAAATATAAAAAATGTATTTATGTAATAATGTACAGATTAGTGACTCATTATTTATATATCAGCAACGTAACTGGGTGTAACTTTCGCTTCTACATTACTCATATGTATTAAAACGAATTGCAACGCATGAGATACATTGCGGGAAGTAATTAATCAAAGACTCGAATACGTATGGGATGGGTGTTTTTCGAATATTTTAGAGCATATCGATGTAAAATATAAAGAAAGATTAAAATAGCTTCCAAGAATATGTTCGAATTCACGCCGATTTCACTACGTGATATTTTTAAACTGGGAAGGATCGCACTTTACGAAATTATTAAGTTTATTGTCGTAGTTTAATGGTTGCTCAATAATAGAACATCCCGTATTTTTGCATGGATCGATAGTACTAGGTGGAAAAATAACTTCCTATATTTTGATTATTCCTTGAATCAATAAGCACAATTACATCGCGATTGCGTTAATGACATAAAAAAATGCTTTCAACATTCATGTAATATATTTCAATATAAAATAATGTGTGCAAAAGATTTATTGAAGAACTTTAATTTCGCACAATTCAGCGTATAGAGAACATCATATAACAAACGTTATCATGGAAAGTTTCTCTTTCAAACGATTTTCATATATTTTTACGGTTAAACATTGAAGAGTTTAATACTGCGAGAATTCGAACAACATTTATTACGATCAGTCGCCAGAACAGTTCAGCAATTTATGTATACATCTGTATATGAATAGATTCACCGATGATCATTCGTTTTAATCGAGTTTAATCGAGGAAGAATTCAATCGAGTCCATACACGTCTCCATCTTTCCGGAAGTCCGCATTCCCGTATACTGTATTGTTCTTAGTGTAAATAATGCAAGCTACGCTACCACGAACTCTGTAACGAGCAGTTTTGTGGCCAATCTTTTTCAACCCATCAATTATTTGCTTTGGCACGCCATACTCGTATGCCACGTTTGGTGGGATCAACTGATGATGTATTCTAGGAGCATCCACTGCTTCCTTCACTGTTTGATTCATCCACATAATCTTAGCTATTATCTAAACATAAGAATGTTGAGAAATAAGACATTCAATGGATTAACTTTATGTTAACACAATGTTCATGCGATGTTTACGAAATGTCTGATAAAATATTAAATTAATAAATGTTAACCTGAGAAACTGCCGTGGTGATCTTAGTACCACCAGAAGCACCAACGACCATTCTTACATCATCATTTTCATCGACAAGGATCGAAGGTACCATAGATGACAAAGGCCTTTTTCCAGGAGCGATATTATTATTCGGACTAGGTGGAATACCGAAGTAATTAATTGCTGATGGTATACCAAAATCATTCATCCCATTATTCAATACTATTCCGGTACTTTCGCTGACTACTCTGCTTCCAAAACTGATAAAAAAAAGGTAATTATTTAATTTCTCTATTAAAAAGTAAGAGTTTGAATATTAAGTTTAGTATTAAAATTAATTATATAATTTGTTAGTGTATTAACTATAAAAATAATTGAACCTTCTGCAAAAGAGCCATTCTACATAGTAAAATAGTTGAATTATTATTATTAATTATTAATTAAAAAAACAAAGTAAGAATTTTAAACTATTATCAATAATTATCAATTCAAGCTTAGGTAATATTGAAAAACTAGAACTACCAATGCAATTTACTCAATTCACTACTGTATCTTATGAGCTTTTTCTTCAGAAAGCCTCACAATTAATGAAAATTTCCATCTAGAAGTTTATTAATGTTCAAAAAATAAACTTACTAGAAATTGATAGTACTAGTTGCTGAGACTGCGTCCCCATTTGGCCCTAATACTGAAACATGAGCAGTTCCTTGATCCTTCGCGCTGTTCAACGTGCGCGCTCCATAATGCGCTGGATCATCCCATGTTTTATAATCATCTATCTCCATTCGTATTTTTTGTGCGTGGGTCTTCGACGTTAGATTCTTTCTTAACTTAAACAAGTAGAATTACAATGAAAAGTTATACGGTTATTTTTGTACGATGTTTTTAAATCTAATGCGCATCTCTTTTAAAAAAATTTTACTGATAGAGTATCAGTATATCTATAGATCTCTGATAAACTACTGGAATAACAGAAAACGTGTTTGTTCATTAAATTACGTTGTTTACTAACTTCTTCCATGTCGACGAATTCTTTATCGGCCATATCGTTTCTCAACGCGTACGCGTATTTAAATGTCTCTATCATTCGATGATACGTAAGTGTGGTTCTGTTAAAATCAGCTAAGCTATCAGGTGTAAAATTAAATCTATCAAAGATATTTAAAATATAGGCAAGAAGTCCTCCACTAGCGGGAAAATCGACTGTAAACAGTTTCATTCCATTGGAAAAATCCGACTGAATTGGTTCATCCCACGTTGCTCTAGAGATAATTACAATTAAAAGTTCAATGGTCGATAATTTGTATCTTTTTAAGTACTTTAATGATAAATACCTGTAATTGTTCAAATCTTTCATTGTTATTATCGCCCCTTTTTCTTGTAAATCTTGTACTAAAAGTTTACCCAATGTCCCATTGTAAAATTCTGAGACTCCCTTCTCTGCGATTACTCGCAAAGTTTTACAAAGTACTTTGTGCTTAATAATTGAACCCGGTTTATAAAAGTCGTTCGTATTTGGATCTACAAATAATTCCCTGAAATGGAAAAAATGTAGTATTTTCTATTTTCAAGTTTATAGGTAATTGATTATGGAAGTTATAATACGTTTTTCGAATTATTACTTTAATACGCGATCCTTGTAAATATCTTTCGTATTATATTTGAATCCATCGTGTTGAACTTTTGTCAAATTATATCCTTCTTCGCACAGTTTGATCGAGGGCCTGAATAAGTCAACCCATGGTAATTTACCGAAACGTTTATGAGCCTCCCAGTATCCTGCCAATTCCCCAGGAACAGCGATAGCCAACGGACCTAATGGAATTCGTGAACATACAGATTTCATAGCTTTTTACTTATTCATTAAAAACATAGCAAGTGGAAGGTTTACCGAAGAACGACGCCTCTTTGGGCTTCCCTTCGAACATAGTAGCGTTTGCAGCTAACGGAGCACGGTCTCTTGCGCTTAATGTGTATGCTTGCTTGGAGGCTTTATCGTAAATTGTCATAAAAAATCCGCCCCCAATACCCATACTTTGCATATTCACGAGACCATTGCAAATCATTGCAGCTATGGTCGCATCCACTGCAGAGCCATTTTTTTCTAGAATTGATCTACGGGAACATGATACATTTATTTAATATTATTTTATTATTAATTCAGTCGTATATTTTAATACATAATGAATAGGCTGCGGATGTTTATGCAAATTCATAGTTCTATGAACACAACTGAAGAAATGAAACCTACGCGAAGATTTGTTTCACTTACAGGATGTAACGAATACTACACTTTTGATATTTTATATATCTTTGTCTATTATGTATATTGTGTACCTTAAAATTTCCCATAAATGTATAAACATCCACAAATATAGTAATTTAATTTAAAGTATTGAAGGCAAAAGTGAACTAATCTTTATAATCAACAAACTGAGTAATTCGCGGTATAAAATAAATACTGACATAAAATATTCAGTACAATAAGTGATTTCATTGTTATCTGACTTCAGTTTGGAAAAAACTGAATTTTTCCACTTTTGTATGATTAATAATGTTTATTGGAATAAATCACTGTTAAAAGCTCGCATTCAGAAAAAAATGTGGTCTAGTCCACTTTTGCTCTTAATGCCTCATATAATAACAATATAATTTTACATACTTGCCAATTATAGCACATGGTACACCATCTGTACAAACGGCACCACGTCTAAAAATTTTTAATTTGCTCCATGACGGAGGTAATAGTATTTCCGGATCGGGTGGTACTTCTTCGTTTTCTTGAATTTCTACATCCCTACTGGCTCCATAAACACTGCAGATTGCTATTATTGTAAGAATTACTGTGGCTAATATTATCCCGGCTATTATAATACTTTTTGCATTAATGTAGGACCTGAAAATAATAAATAACCAAACGAACTTAACATAGGAAATGGAAAATCATATATTTGATACGAATTTGAGGAATAAATAAATAATAAAAATATTTTTCACAAATTAATTAATTTTAAATAAATTTATTTTAAACAAATATTATTTAGACGATTTGTGATATCTTATACTTACTATGTAATACATATACATTTTTGTGAAGTTTCATTAATAATATTAATGTTCAGTTTCATCTATTTTACTAATTTTTAATACTTTTCACTTAATTTTATTAATCATTATTTATAGTTTTTCGTGATAACTGTTGACGATTTTATAAAGGGAAATTAAAAAGAATATGTTACATTTAGAACTATTAATTTTAATTAAATAGAAAAATTAAAATCGATTTTAATTATTTTAAAGATAGGTGTTAGAATAATTTTTTATTATAATAAATTTTATAGAAAAATTACAATACAAAAGGACAAAATATTCTATAACTTTTTATACTGATTCTTTGCATTTAAGTTGCTGCTAGCACAAAATAATCGGTGGCTGTATGTGGCTATCAATAGGTAAATTGTAAATTGATAGATTGTTTTTTTTTTAAATTCTATAATGTAAGCAATTTTTGTGAATGATTTATGCATAAAGAGAAATATACTATAATTTTTGAAGTAATGTATGAGTACTTATTATTTATAGCATGAATATATAGAATATTGATTAAAGATATCTATAAATGAATCAGCATTAAAGCAGATTCATTACGATGGTTTCGTGCGATTGAATTTTGTGAGTGCTCTCTCTCTCGAAAACAAATTATCTCGTCATTCGGATCCATTATTTCTTGGATATAACTTTATTACTTATAAGTCCTCTATTTTTTAAATATATTACTTGATTTTTGCACGTACGTTATATTATATTTACAAAAATTAACAAATCCTTATTTGCAAAGACTAAAATCAAACTAATTGAAATTGATTCTTCTTCATTATCTTTTAATCTTATGGTTCTTTATTATTTTTAACCTATGATAAAAGCTTATTGGCAAAGGGATGGCTCGCTTAACAGATTGATTTAAAAATTAACAGTTACAGATTTTTCAAATAAATCTATATACATATTCCATGCTCATCTGTATAAACTATTTAATATCTAGACCATCTACTTTTTACAAAATTTATATAAAACAGAAACGAAAAATATTAGGCATAATTTCAATCAAATTGTGACGCGCAATTCTCTTGTTTGAATTCACAGGACCTGCGCAAAACTCACTTGTTGATTCGTAGTGTCGCGAAGAATCCTCCCGCTTCGCTACGATGTGAATATGAACGCAATAGCCGAGTTGTTCCGACGTCTTCCGAATCAAAGAAATTTCGTTTATCGTTATTGCAGTACTGACGAATATCGTCAGTACTAGCGTATGCGGAACTGGTACTGGACGAGGGTGAGGAAGTCATATTTTTTCGTTGCTACAAAGAGGAATCATAAAATGTAATGGTTAACGATTTCGTTATCGACAAATATCAACGATAACCGTTACCAAAACATCAAACAACTGTCGCCACCTTTGGACGATTCGAGTAAACACATCGCGTTTCGAGTCTACAACCACCTACCACTCACGTATATTTAGTTTCTCTCGTTTAGCGCATTATTTGACACTTACTGTCAAAAACAGACGATTTTTGATCACCATTCACATTCAACTTTTCTCACACGGACTTCCGTCTCATTTTATCGAGGATTTTTTATGTATATCGTTTGTGTTACCAAAGAAATTTATCCATCGATAATCGTGCGTAAAATTAACCGCATCGTCGGAAGATGAACAACACCAGCTGAACGGAGAAAATCAATCTGAGTTTGCGCGTTTCACACTACTGACGCAGAATTGTTCCATTCTACATGTAGCATGTACCATACTCGATTTCAAAACGTTAACAAGTAAGATAAATAACTATCGCAATTTCAACATCTTTACGATTGCTGACAACGTTTATTCTACATTTTCCCAATCATTCAAAATAAAAAGATCAAGTAAAGTTTTAAATAAATTTTATGATCTAAATAACAAACAACTGTCACAAGTTAGATGCTTTTATAATTATTGACGATAATTACTCTACATTTATCTAACCTCTTAGAGTAAAAAGACAAAATGTAAACTTTTAAGTGAATATTGCTTAAATGACGTAATGACTAATAGATATACCTATCTACATACATGTATCTATAAGCTATAAGTTCTAAGTATATAGCAAAGTAATTTAGTAGTACTATTATCTTCCGTATGCCATTATAGATTACCAGGTTTTTTGACAACGATAAAAGAAATTTTGCTACAAGTGAATTTTCAAACTTTTAAAGAATACATTTTATTATTTAATATTTAAAATATACTTTTAAACTATAAGAAGTATACAATACTCGATAAATACGTTAATTTATATACGTTCATTATATTACGACATTCAGAGTTCCATATTATCTTACGACATAGTATGTATTTTTTATCTGGAGGACTATAAAAAATTCAATAAGGATCGTGGTAATCAATATCGCATCTCTAACTATCTACAAAATAAAAATCTACAAGAATTATCAGTGACAATATTTATAAAATATCTATTTAATTCTTATGTCGGTTTCTATTTAATCTTTACGTTGCCGCTATCGTTCAATATTTTTACGTAACAAAAAGAGTGATTTGTTATCAGAGGAAAAAGAAAGATAGAAAATAAAAAAAGAAGAATCCCTGTAATACGACAGTACTTAATTAAACACCCTTCGGGGAGTTATATATCCGGGTCATAAAACACGCGTGGCGAACTATCGGGAAGTGGCGTGCAATTGTGACAATTTATGGCTATTATAGGAACCGCTAAGCATTGTACAATGTGATTCAGCAAAAACAAGTACACACAAAGTAACGAAATCGAACTATACGTTTAAGTAACTGTTCCGTTTATTTCGTTTCTAACTTTTATTGCTTGGTCATGTTCATTGATAAAAACGTTAGATTAATTCATTGGAGTTCAGTGTCAGATAAAAATTGCTATACTTGGTAACTAGAATACCATAATACGCTTAATTTTACTTTTTCCTTTTATACGCAACAATATTTTTTTACTCGAGAAAATATTTTTTTATTGTAATGTTCGTTAATACAGATCGTCTGTGATCTTACCTTAATTCCTTCCTCGACTCCTCTATTTCCGCCAAGCTGTGTCTTCTCGCCATCTTCTCTACGGTTATATCTTCCCAAATTCAACGAACTTTATAAACACAATGTTCACCGATCGTCATTCGATAGGACTCATTTGATAGCTTCGTGACATCCTGAGAATTCAAAGAGTAATAAATGACAAGAACGTTGCGAAAAGGTAGAATCACGTGTCACGCGTTAAAAATATTCTTTCATACATACGAGGAAGATAGCGGTTCGCATAAAGATTGTCTGACATACGTTTAAGGTAGCCACACGTAAATTTAACATG
This sequence comes from Bombus confusus, assembly GCA_014737475.1. Taxonomy (NCBI): domain Eukaryota; kingdom Metazoa; phylum Arthropoda; class Insecta; order Hymenoptera; family Apidae; genus Bombus; species Bombus confusus. Next base: position 4,797,982 of record JACXIV010000040.1, on the reverse strand, counting down.
GAAATAACGTGAAAATTATTGCACACGATTGCGTGATTCTAAATTGAAGCAATTATCACTTGAAACGTGCATATCTTGCAATGGAAGAGTCCCATGATCATTACGTGCGATCACGAACTCAATCAATCCTTTAACACGAACATTCCGCTATTACTTCATTGTTAAAGATAATAACAATAACGATTTCTGTTACTTTTAACGTGACTCACAAATAGAAAATTGCCTTCCGTTACGTAAAAATGTACAATATGTTATTTATTTTAAGTACCTTTCTTGAACATAGTCTTTCCTTTTTAAAAATCAAGTTAATCGTGTCATTGTCTGTTTCTCCTCTTGGTGCAGCGCGATTATTCACTGATAAGATAACGAGATATAAGAAGGATTTCACAGTCTCTCCATAAAAGTAGATCGACGTTTGACCGAGATCGTACGGGATACCGAACGCGTGTCGCTCCGGCACACAATTTATCGCACAGTGCTCTGGCCGGATTGCCGGTTTAACTCCCGACGAAAACATCTCGGAACGTGTTTGCTGGGAGGCCCGATCGTAGCAGAGAAGGGATTGTTGTTTCTTGCTCGCGCGGACGAATTTAATTCCCCTTATTTCAATTCCAGACCAAGGGGGACAGGATTATGGTTCGGACGACTCTGAACTCTAAAGGGAGGCCTTGTTTCCAAGTTACTACACGTGTACCGCTTTTTCTCTGTAAGCTCGTTACCTTTTTTCTGCGTGAAACACTCTCGCGATGAGAAAGCATGCCTCTTTTGACTGTGAAAGACGAGCGTGAGACAAAACGATATAATTCTTTTCGAAATGAAAATATGCATCGAAGAAAGTTTGATAACAAAAATATCCATGTTGGTCGTTTTTCCGGAAGACGAAAGAACACTCCTAGCATCTTTAACTTCTGTTCTGATTTTGAATATTTTATTTTTGAATATTTTCTTCTTTTTTTGGTATTTCTTGAAACAATTATCGTTATGGTTACTGGAAATAGTAATTACGGAAATAAATTCATCCTTTGAAATACATCCTCGAGTTACTTATCGAGAAAATCATGAATTTACCTAATCTAAATTTATCTAATGCTGCGAAATAAGTATACATGGAACATTTTTCAAAATTCCATCCTATTATGAATCTCGCTTCTGATCATTAGAATCGCATGATTATCTAAAACTTCGATAATTTTGTAGTGTCAAGTTCTGTCACTTGAAATTAATTTTGTGACCTGCTTGCACGGATAAACAAGTTTCGAAAGTTAGTCCCAATGGCCACCGGCATGAAACGAAAGTGATCTTGCAAATAACCTTCGCTAAAATCTATTATAAGTTGCACGACCGAAACTTCGGCACGTTGCTCTAATAATGATTCGAAAAATGTTACGTTTAATGGTATCGCTGAGTGCCTTATTAAATGACGAACTGTAACATTCTGCACAGTGGCGCGGTCGCTATTGAAGTATTTGCTAATAACATCAAATCGATTTTTTCTTTTCTTTAACAAGCAGGTAAAGATGAGATAAAGGAGAGGAGTGAACTTATGGAAATGAAGATGGAAATAATTGTTATTAATGATCATTTTTAGGATACTTACTAATGATAATTTGACTCAGTTTGGCTTATTCTAGTAACACTAAACCTATCGATACTTCTTGTATACTTATTGACCGCTCGCGATAGGTAGGACAGACTACAAATTTTTCTTAGAAAAAAAAAGCGAACTAGAAATAAATACCGAAGGATATATTGTATGCATATTTTATGAAAAGTCATAGATTAGGAAGCGATTTGACAACGTTTAAATATGGTAAAATTTGTGTAGAAATTTGCAAGCGGTCAATTTGACCGCTGTGGTAGGTTTAGTGTTAATCTCTGATTTATTATAATTTAGTATTCAGTAATTTTTGATGGTATGCTACGAATCTAAGGAGGAAATAATTAGATAAGACTGTTATCTTTTTTAGAACATTTTTCGGTTTTATTTGCACTAACGACGTACACTCAAACATCATTTAAATCGCGATATTTTAATACTATTAACATTTATGTCAACATGCGGTACCCGACTAAGTTCTTCACGCCGGAATGATAAAATATTTGTGCTCTATGTTGAGATCAACAAATGACGAGATCGTTTCATTAACTTCTAATTGACAAATTCGAAAGCAAATAGTCCAAGTACTCGCAACACGAATTGCTTCGGCTCGTTACACAATCTTACATCGTGACTGTGCACTTTTCAAATCGAAAAAATTGAGCGTAACATAGTAGATTTCTGGTGATCAAGGTTCGCAGAATCACATTTATCGTTTACAACGTTGTCATATCTTTCTTCGAAAATAATACTAAAAAACATTTCAATTGAAATCATTGAAACAATTTCTGGAGGAAATTTCATAAATATGTTGCAAATTAATCGTTAGTCGAACAACATTTGTCTTCTAAATTTTTCGTAACATTCGCTTAGAGTTTAAAAAACGATAAATAATTTTCTTTTTTCCATTTCAACGATTCTTAAAAATTAGAACATTTGGACTTGATACTGTTCACACACTCGCACACGCTCTCATACACACGCGTCAATCATGCATCGTCTACAAAATTCAAAACATCAATTCCAATAACCATCAACATCAATAGCGATTAACTTTTAGGTGACTGTTGCTACACCTAATTGCGAATAAATCCACCGTGCCCATGTAAACACAGTGGTTGGCCACGATTGTACAAACTTGCTAGTAAAAAGTGTTCGTTCTGTCATTCTTTATTAACGTGTATCTGCTCGTCCACGTGATCATATTTAACGTAACTATCGTTTAGTATCAATAAACTCGCATCAACGGCCGTCTACGTTAATTGATCCGCGCAGCAGTGATTAAATTTTTTAATGTGTTCCTCTCATTAGTTCGCCTGTTTCCATTCGTGCGCGACTTCGTTTGAATTTTAACATATTTTCTTCTTCGCGTTGAAGTTTTGTTCCACACTTTTAAAATTTCTTAATGAGACGACTATTAAATTATACACATATCTTCTAAAATATATAGCAATTTGCAAAACATAGACGTTTGAACATTGCCTTAGAACAGTTGAAATGCATATAGTGTTAATACGATTATAAAATTATAGAAGTAGATATAAAATTGAAAAATTAACTTCACAACAGATTATTGTGTTCGCGTCATTTATGGAAATTATAATGTTCAAGTTTTCGCTAAAAATTCTTTCGATTGTATTTTTTGAAAATTAACAAGAATTCCTTATTCTCTTTAACATGCTACGCGTCGATATCTTGGAAGAGATAAGACGAAACTATTATACACGTTAGACTGCATAGATAAACGTTAATTTCATACATTTATTCATCTTATCATCCACCACAAACAGCAAAGCAACTTTCGTCGATATTTAATATTTGCTCTTTCAAACTTTTGTCTTTCACGAATCCATTAATTAGGAACATCAGCAAAAGCGGTGAGGGGAATTATTGCCCGTTATATCGCGAAATTACCACGATAGTAATTCGTACAATTCGTCGAAACGACCAAGAATTTGCGTGTCCCAAGTCGACTGATTTCTTATAATATTTCATGGACTTCATCGAGCATCCTACTATGAAGAGAACTCTCTTGGGTATCGTGATCGTTTGCTACCACTACTTTTTAGCGAAATCTCCGATAGCGAGGGTGATTGCCGAGAAATCCACCGCGAAACTTTCGTCGCGAGATATTACCCGCGAGGTGACGAAGAAAATTATTATTATACAAAGAGCTTTTTCTCGCGCGCAAACTTCTTTCTGTGAGAGTCGCGCGATGCTCGTACGAGGATGATCAACTTTCCTCCCCTCGAACTTTCTACGGGAGAGCAAGTTTTTCATCGTGGTTGGCGTATAATGTAGATATTCGATCGGGTTTTCTTGTTCCAGCGCGACCGCAATGACCGCAAGAAATCCGCGGTTTCCTCATTAACGCTGCTGTGACTTGTCAGCGAAAGTAGAAAAATATAATTTCAGGATATGTCGACACATTGCAGGTGATATCGAGCGTACGGGGACACGATCAGCTTCTTCGCTGCTGTTCTTTCTGAATTGAACGCGGACAATCGATTAGGAGTCTCAAAGAACTTGATTGTTTAAAAAATAACAGTTCCTTCCGGTTGTTAATGGGTCGATAGCAAATTTCATCCAGCGATCTTGTTTCACCAAGTCGCCTGGAAAGGATTCCGATCGCGTTAAAAGGTTACAGTGTCGAACAATAAATTACGAGAAGAAAATGATAATAAATTAGGAACGATGAGAAAGGTACGTTGATCGATTAATGGAACTTAGGATGACGAGGTGAGAAGGGGCCTTCGTTGCGCGGTCTCCTTGCAATTCTGAGGAACATCCGGTTTGCGAATCGTTTTCGATTTCCGCCTCAATTGCTTGCACTTTTCTGCGTCTGCTTCCTTCTCGATCTTCTCGAAATTATCCTCTTCTATGCTCTTGTCCGCCATTTCCTTCGATTCGATCTCGTCGACGCTGCTCCAACTGTTGTCACTCTCGCTGTGCTGTCCCTCTTTCTTGTTGCCATTTATTTTTTCTTTCTCTTTCTCCCGATAGCCTCCGTTTTCCTGAACATATTATTCGTTACAGTTAGGGTTGTCATTTCTAAAATCACTAACGTAGGATAGAGACCACGGAAACTCTAAACTTCTCCACCTGAAATCCGGACACTTCTATCTAATTTTTGGATTATGTACAAGATATCATTAGGTACAAGATAAAAACTTCTGTAGATTGTACATTGAAACCGGTTCTCACTGCGTTTATATTTAGACCGCTTCTGTTGCGTCTGATGCGAACGTAACACTTGAAAATCAATCCTGGAAAAACAAATACATTGCTATTCAGTACATTAATATAGGTGCGCCTGATGTATGACACATCACCGCTCATATAGCATTATAATATAAATAACTAGAAAAAATTGGGAAATACCCGCGGACGTCTTCAGATGCCTTAAAAACTGAAACAAATGCGGGAAAACCCTGACAGATGGCAACCCTAGTTACAGTGAACACGATGCAATAAGCGACTATGCTCTGGAATCGTCTTATGCGAATTGCATTTTCTTATCATGACTTGTCGTTTCCTCGAATTATAGATTACACGTGTGTAGCACGATTGTCTTAACGCTTACACTATACTTATCTGCGAAAAATTACATGCATGGCGTCAAGGCTGCTTTGGAGTATACACGGTGTCTCGATTTAACTTGAGACAGCGAAATAGCTCAGAAACTGAGATTTAACGGAAGAAATGTATTAAACAAAAGACATTTGTTGTCGACCTTGTCTTACGTCAAGGTCGTTCAGCTGTATCACACTCAGCTTAGTTTTTCTAAACGGAAACCCCCATCTTTTATTGCGGATGTACGACAAAAATCAAATACCTTTTGCTCTTATCGATTTTTCGATATGACTTTCTCTTTTCCAGATATCTGATTTGTAGATTAACCTTCGCGCGACTAGTCGTCTAGCGGAGGACGTACGATAAATACAGCGTCCATTCCGACTATGCAAAGAAGTTGCTATTTACGTAGAAATGTCCGCCATAGTATCCACAGTCTGGATTCAACGTGGACACTTATCTGGATTGATAAATTCTGAGAATTCGATTGAGGTAAGAGGAAAGAATAGACGTAAGTGACATGTCGATACTCTGTACGGGAGCACACGAACTGCGGTGAGATAATGTAACTTAATACAACACGCTTGCAGCTCACGCCGAGACTCCATTTCCAAGAATTGGCGGGAATATTCGCGAGCTAAATTCGGCGGAAGGTAAATTGGACGAAAGTCGAAATGTTAAAGCGGAACTTCTGTATCTCGTTAAAGCGAGACTTTTGTATCTTATCTTTCCGCACGGACGCACAGACATTGTCCTATCGCTCTGTAGTTGAAACAGGAGAGTAGAAGGAATGAGAGAACTTTTATTGTCGTTACTTCGAGACAACTATCGACGGATCTGTTTAAAGCCTGTATTTATTCTTCGAAGAATATTGAAATCATACGTTGGCGAAATCAATGAACGAGGTTTGCGTACAAGAACAAGCAGTCAAGCGAGCAAGTTACTATTGTACTTGTAAAACGGCGGATTATACTCCAAATGATGTAGTTGATATTCCTTGTTGATTCCCGGCGAATGTCATGGAAATTACCGACATGCCTTGTGTTTTCATGCCGAGCGATATCCTAACCGTCACGTCGGCATCCAAATGCTCAGCAGATAATAAATATTGAAAGGAGATCTTGACCGTCCATTATGTCGTCAGAGACGAAGAAATGAAATACAAAATCGATGATCTATGAAATACAAAATGACCCTAGAGTTTTAACCGTATTGTGAATGGTCCATTTGAATCCAGATCGAATGGACTATTCCCAATGGACCAGGCATCGAATGCTACAACACATTCAATATCATGCGTAGCACGTTAATCTTGTACAGTTGAACGATAGAGAACACAGACTAAGAATTAGATTTTGTACATGGGCACTTGATAATTTAGAACAGACAACCAAATTCCTTTGGAATGTCTGCTTCAATGACGAAGAGAGCTTTCATAGCAATGGGTGTCTCAATAGACACAATTGTCATTATTAGTCGCCTGTACATCCATATCGATCCTGGCAAGTACTCGATTAATAACGCTGGAGCTTACGTGTTTGGATTGGAATATTGAGTGGTCAAGTTATCGAATCGCATTTCTTAGGATGGGCTATTAACGGTCCAATTTATTTAGATTTTCTCCGAAACTTTTCATCAGGATATCTTGACGCTATTCCACAAGATATTTGACAGAGATCATGATTTCAGCAAGATGCTGCTTTTGCATATTCTATTAGTGTCTCCATAGGATTAGGATATTCCTTGGTGTGAAATAAGTCTACGAATAAAGGCCAATTTTATAGGCTCGTCGGATCTTAAACCGCTTAATTTTTACTCACGGGGCTAGGTGAAAAGTGCTATGTAAGAGAATACCGTGAACATGTAACGCACACAGGAAAAGGTATTTAAATCAATACGCATCTTCTGCACTTTATTAGTCAGTTATCATCACTACTTACGTAGTTTCTTTTATACTGTCGTAATCGTATGGTCCAAATTGAAAACAAAAACGTTCTGAATAATTCAAGTTGATCTTGATTTCGAAAATCCCATTTCCAAAATTGTATAGTTTAAAAACCGAAGGCCAAGTCGAAAAATTGACAAGAACAAAATATGTTTATCTTCGTTTTTCTTTTTATTTTTGGCAATAATCTTAATTCGCAAAATACTTAAAATATTCTGCTCGTCGCGTTGTCTGTTTGTCACATCGTTAAACCAACAAAAGGTCGTCCGTAATTCATCGATTAACATGCTGTGCATACAATTCTTAAGGCTGGAAATCGTTTGCAAACAGGTCATTGGAACGTATAGAGATTTTTCAAGTCGGTCCTGGTGTCGTACATCGAACACTTACCGTCGCGATCAGCTTGCTGGGCATCGTGGTGGTGGTTGTGGTAGCCGTAGTGTCCGTGGTATCGCTGCTCTCACTATTATTGCTCGGTCTGGCGCCAACCAGAAGCGGCCCTTCCTCTAAATTTTTTCCCCGTACGAATCTTTTCGATGCAGGCCACATGTCCGACGCGCTTTTTGCATTGGCCTTGACGAGTTTCTGCGCGACGCCCGTCGTCCACACGCTAGCCTCGCTGCTTCCCGTGCTGCTATCGCTTCCGGTACTGCAATGTCGCCATCTCCGTTCTAGGGAACAGGTTCAAAGATCCAGTACCAAATCGTTGAATCATTTATTCTACGTGAAAATTAATCCTTTCGAAAATGAATTTTTTTAAGCTATGATAATGATTATTTTCTATTTGTTAGCAATAACGATACAACGGTTTTGAAAAGCAGACGTACTGTACTAAAATTTCAGACCAGTTAATTAATAGCTTATAAAAGTTCGATTAAAATGGAGCGTGAGAGGATTACCGAACTTTCTACAGCTACTTTCGCATAATAGTAGATTTCTTCATATCAAATCCATCAAATCAAGCATTCTTAAAAAATGTATTAATAGTTCGTAAAGTATTCGAATATTCGTTCGGTAGCAATTTTTGACGAAGCCCGAGCGAAATAAAAAGAGTAATTCCAATAGAACAGCAAATAAAAGAATAATATATACTGTCGCAGGGAAGAACGTTGGCCAGAATAGGTTTCCTCAACAATGGACTTCCTCCATCTTGGCTATCCTCGCTATAAGCTCTCGTTATAAGAATCCTCGGACTTCTTCTTGGTGTTTCATTCATTGCTATAGAACAACCAGCGCTCGTATCAACTCCTATAAAATCGCTTCTGTAATGAGGACCCATCAGGCTGGCTGCGCTCGCGCTTGACCTAACTAATTTACTGCTTTCACCTATATGCATAATGTAAACTATAATTATACTTTTTGAAGAGAAAGCAGAAAAGAATTTTATAATCAGAAATCGTAAGCCAAAAATCACATTTAAATTTGTGCTATTAACCTGATTCGGAAGCGGGTACACGAAGTGTATTGCAGGAGGCGGCAGGCTGCAATCTGCTTCGATGAAAGCCGAGATTATTGCTGTCGATACTGTTTCCGGCTCTGCAGGATCCCAATGCCAGCAAGGCTTCGCTGAGTCTTCGTTGCAATGGCGGGAATGGGAAGAAAGAGCCAGTTCCGCTACCGGACGGTCTTCGCGATCCTGCTGCGCTCGGTGTCCTCGCTTGAATCTCCTGAATTAGAATCCATTGTCAGCAGCGATCGTTTCCGAATATTAAATTCGGAAAAAAAGAATTTATGGATGACTTGGATTATTCGTTCGCTAAACAGAAGAGATCGAAAAGAAGAATTGAAAGAACAGATTGTCTTTTGCGCTACGGTATTGGAGTATATTGCTCTCTGTAGTTAAAATGTCCTATGCCTTTTCTTCGTGTTTCAAGATATGTTGAAATATATTTAAGATTCTCCGTGTCTTTTATCTAAATTATGAAAAGTTGGAAATTAGTTGCGGGGAACAATAGGAAAATCTTCTATTCGTATATAATAAATATTCATAGAAATACTTGAGAATCGGTGAAATACGATTTTCCAAAGGCAGCCAGATTGAATAAATCTTCTACTACTGTTACTTTGAATAATTCTCTTATTATTCGTTACGAAGGGGAAATTCAGGAAAGGGTTGAATAATTTTCAGAACTTTTTCTACAAAGTGGAATTTCTTATTCAAACTTATTAATCTATTGCGTTAAAACGATGTGCATTTTTTACGTAAAATATCATGGAAGAGAAGATCGCAATAGATTCTCTGTAGCGAAGTTATAAAATGAAGTTTTACTGATCTCCAAGGGGATTATATTTGCATAGATTTACTATGTTAGAATTTCGAACATTCGTCGATCGACTGTGATCCTTTTGGCCATCTTATGTATAGAAAGAAATATTTCTTTAGAAAAAAAAATTCATTGAAAATGACTTGAACAATGGCACATACATTTCTGCCAGCTATGTAATTGAGTCAATAATTATATAGAAAATGTTATTCCTTACACAATTACGTTGAGTAACAGTAGCCGTTAAGCATGTAAACTGCATCTACCGATACATTTTAGGACACGAATTCGCTGTACTTTATAGTATTTCCTTCATTCTACTTTCTTCAATTTTTCTATGATCAAATATTTTCGTGATCCACTATATTTAGCTACATATTAAAAGTTGATAGTTCTAATGTCTCAAATATCTCAAAATAAATATAAAACGAAACAAATATTTATTAAGAAAGAAACTTTTCAGAAAAATTCCAAACTAACTGCAAAATTATTTCAAATCGTTGATTATTACTTGTTGAAGTTCCGACTTGGTCGCCTTCTTCCGCCAATAATTCTGCACCGATCGTCTAAATGTCTGCGATTTCAAGCCGTAGAGAAGGCCATTGATGGGCGGAGAACAAGCAAGTAGAAGTGAGGCCAACGAAGCAAGTTTGGGATGATCGTAGAGATGCCGCTGATTACCGACGTCGCAAACTTCCCAAAGAATCAGACCGCAGTACGGGAAATAAAGCAAATATAGAGAACCAACCAGTTGCATTACCTAGAAATTCAATATAACATCGTCGCTATACACTGTGTGGAATAATTTAAATTACAATTTAATTGCGTGTCGTTGAACGAATGGGACATTAGCAAATGAAAGGAACTCGTTAAATAGAATTACGTTATTAATTCGTGATATTAATCGTCAAAAGGTTATTATAGAGGAAAATTAACGCGAGCACAACAAATCGTGCACGATGTTTGTCGATGTCATATCGGACAGACAAGTTGTGTCGTTAAAAAGTACGCGGCAGATAAATGACCGTAAAACTGAACTAAACACACACGAATTGCCTGGAAGCGCACTATCGATCGTTTCGACTTGCTATCGTTCGGTAGAAACTCAATTCCTAGCGGGATTTTGATTTACCTCTTGCAACAAAGTTCATTGATTTAAAGTCCACCGGATAATAGATTGGAAATGATTAAAATTCGATTCGAATATTATACGTGGATATTAATTAGTTTGAAATATTTAGACGAAATACATAATGCTTATTATTCCTTGTTTTACGTAATGTTTAACAACGTTTACACTGCGTCAGTAAAATATCTACCAATTCGTTTACATTGAATAGATGCATCAGTATTTGGTCGATCAAATATTTGTGCTGCTATAAAATTTAACATTTAAAGATTGAAAAGCAACGATTACAATGTTATGAAGCACATACACAACGGAAGAATTTTAAAATTCTAAAGCTGTCTTTTCATTTCAGTCTATAATTAAATATATATGTACATTTCTGAAATACGTATATTCCTGCATATTATATGTATTCTATACATTTTTACGCTTTTAAATTTCGCATAAAATGCAGTCTTCTGGCAAAAAAAAATCTGTAATATCTTAAAATCAATGCAAATTTTAAAAGATTCGATAAATCTTAGAAACTTGTGAAACGGCACAGAACGGAGTACCGATTCTAAGAAGACTTATCAGTATTATACAAATTTTCACAAACTCAACTCTAAACATAGCAGGAACCACAAAAACCATCGAAAATTCTTGACGTAATCTTCAATCTGAAGCAGAATTACTTCAAAAATTTGATCCGATACTATATGTATATCTTTAATGCAAAGCATATATCAAATTCAAAGACCTTTCCTCAAAGAGATTTCCTCAAACACACCGTACGTGTCTCCACGAAATTGCTGAGATCGTTTCCTTGCTCGAACACGGCTTGCCGTTTGAAATTGTTCGCATAACACCATATTATGTCTATCCCGCTGACATCACGCGATGCGAAAATTATGCAGTGCAAACAGAAATTACGCTGATCTTTGGGTGTACAAACCGTTTTGGCTGCGCTATGAAAGCGAGGTGGGTTGACGACCGAAGGTGCCGTGACAGTTGGTACGAAAAACGGATTTCGCTGGTGGGTGATGGTCGCTTGGGCGCTCAGGGTGACTTCGTAAATTGCGCTAGCAATTCGATGCCGGTGATAACGCGCTATGCCAAGCACACGCAAATTGCAGATAGTGACGAGGATGGCGGGCAGCGCCAAGCCCAGAATCGCGTAAACAGCCCCGTAAAGCACCGCCGCTAAGCCCCACGAATCGTTGCTAAAATCTGGCGCGCAGCAACCCAATCCTGGACTGTATCTGTGGTAACAATCAGCAGGTTGTGACCTTTAATTTTTTGTCATCCGTCTGTGTCGTTGTTTTGCTTGTTTTAGAGGACCGTTTAAAATTGGGTAGTTAGGATGGGGTAGTGATAATAGGAATACAAAACGTCTCGTGTAACTGCTTCAAGCCATTTGAAGATCACGGGAGGGAAACATGACAACGTGTTCAATTTTTTACCGCGTTATTTAAGGTATTCGAATAGTATTAATGCTATTAAACTAGAAAGAAAGAAGTTATTTCATGCGATAAAAATTTAAAGAATATGGAATCTGTTCTGACTTTCCAGTCGTAATACGTGCATTATGTTCCGATTATTCGACGGTGAAACTATTTTTCTTTTTGCAGGATCTTGAGCAATTTTAAAATGAATCTAATTAATCCTAACCTTGGCACAGTAACGAGCGCAAATAACGCGGATGAAATATTGCTTCGAATAAAGAAATCGAAACGCTATTAGGACTGTATTGAACATTCATCACGCAAAGACTGGCTCGAGAAAAAAAAACTATCTCCAATTTCTTAATACTACTAACAAAACTTAGCATCCTTTACGTAAGAAAGAAATGAACGAGGACCCATAAATTTACAAATGATACATTGAAAATCGAATAAATTGAACAAATCGAACATCGGTGCTCTCTTGTACGGTGTTTTATCAACTAGTAATATTAATGAACTGACAAGTTACAAGATATAGGCTTTCTATAAATTTACGATGTTAAAATAAATATCATAATCTATCGGCTTTGTAAAGCTTATATACAGGGACTACAACTACTAGCTAGTACTAGCCTGTACACTTTATTATCAAATGAAGCTTCTTTTTGGTCAAACCTTATACTTCATTTTCATTGTATCAAATTTTTATTGTCATATGAAAATACTACCAAATGCTATGAAATTTAATATATTCTAAATATTATAATAAGCACACTGGTGTATCGATACCATTTTTAGACACTGTACAGAACACTGTATAGAACTTTCTCTGTTTTATTATGCAATCGCCGTAATTCGTCGGCGCAGATAACTTGCAACTTGTAATTGGTAAAATTTCATTAATAACATTAGTTGAATCGTGTAAGAGGATCCAAATTTCGACCAGTTGTCAAACAACAAACGAACCTGTAAGGCGGTACCAGGCCCCAGAAGGGCAGCATGCACAAGAACAGAGCCCCTGTCCAAGATGCAGCTAGACCAACCGCAACGCGTCGTGGTGATACTAATGCGGCGTAATGCAGTGGTGCAGCGATCGCGTAATATCTGCACAAAGAATCCCCGCCGTTATGGTGTTCAATCGTCACAATTTCGATTATCAAACTGCGGAAAAGGAAATTCCTCAACGACGTTCGAAATCGAATCTTTTTATGGCCCTGTCTCCCATTTCAGACGATCGCTCTTAAATGATCATCCTGGAATCGTTGGAATGTAACGTGCATAAGTGAATAATGAAAAAGTAGGTGGCTGAGTCGAGATCGGAGGGAAAAGGTCACGCCACTGTCGAAAAGGAATGCGACAGTTTAAATTCGTATGGGCCATGAATAAAATATCGAACGCGTTCGATCGGTCAGAAATCCGGCCAGCCACGATATTTTCAAGTGGAAGAACTACGCGTGTCTCCTTGTATTTTTATTCTTAACCTTTGGCCATTCCGAATTTTCTCCTTTGCCTCCCGAACGTGACAAATATTTGTACGTGAACACGTGACTTCAGATCACCTGGAATTCCTTCCTCTTGTAAGTTATATCAAGATGGTTAAGGATATTGTTATAATTACACTAACGGTTAAAAGTATCCGGATATTTGCTTGTTTTATCCGATTGATTATTATGTTTGAAGTAAAGTAATAAAATCGTAAAAGTTATGACTTGTATCTCGTCAATTTGGAAATATTAGTAGCTGAGCCATTGGAAAGGCGAGAGTGATTTGTTGTTTATACTAAGGGCGCGCTATCCATAGAGTATCAAAAAGGGAATTAAAATATGTCGGATGTTCGTGATAGATTCTTTCGTTGTTTTTAACCGTGTATCGAATACTGTAACCATGGTATTAAATCTATTCATGGAACGTTGTTCGCGTAATTCAATAACACCATCTCTTGTATGCTCGACATTTTTATTACATACTAACAACTCCGCTGACGCTGATAGTGGGAGTAAAATGGCACGATAAAACGTCTCGTACCGTGTTCATTATCGATGAACGAGGCGCGGTCGAGATATTATGACATTTACACGTTCCTACGATATGTAATTTGAAGGAGCATCGGCCCTTCTCTCCCTTCGTAGATATGAACAGCAATGACGGGACGGTACGCCGAAGGGTTTCTGATTGAATCGAAGATCTGGTGTTGGTTGACGGCCAAAGAGATATCGGGGCTGAATGTGGGTGCCTCTATTGACATCTTACGTTGAAAAGCTTGGCAGCTTTGTGCTACGTAAGGCTCGTTGAACGTCACCGTGGCACCGAATCGAAGTCGATTTTTTTATCGCTTACTATGGGAGAACCAGGGATTTCCAATTCGATGGCTTCCCCGCTTTATGGATGAAAATACACAGATGCTTTTTGAATGCTGACTGATGCGATGCGTTGAATTGATTTGTTAAATATGTGTATTTGTTGAATATTGTATCTGTTAAGTATCATAATTATGACAATGAGTCAGAATATATTCTCTACATTATCGCGATATAATTTATTAAACATTTAAATTTGTAGTCTTTGTTCGCTTATTGTGGACATTATTTTAATTTCATCGATCTTTCAGGCGGCGGATCACTATTATTATTTTTTTTTTTTTTTTTTTTTTTTTTTTTTTTTTTTTTTGCGTAATATCTTACCGTGTCTCTAGCACGGTTTAATGAAATAAAAAATTCGGGACAAACGACCAAACTGGACAAATGAGAAACAATATTTTTCTACAATATGGGATTGAGAAATATTATTTTCGTACTTTGAAGTTCTATAAATATAGAAGAGCTTTCGAAATTTTATCGGAAATAAAAATTAGTAATGAAGTAATAATATTGAGAGCAATAATAAAATTAATTCCTACTGCGCTCTTTGAAGTATTTTCAATACAATCGTGTTCTTCTAGCATTAAACAATTTTTTTATGTTTAAAGACAAGACGGAATAATGAAATTCCTACTACATATAAATCGGATGCGAGTCAGTGTATGAGAAATTCGCCAAAGAATTCGACGATAAAAGAATTCGATTTCGAATACGAGTTTAATAAAGATAGAACATTTTGAAGACAGAAAAAGAGTATGTAAAAGGCTTACCTGTCACAGTTCAATCCAGTGACAGTCCAAAGGGCGACGGGATGTAAAAGAGTCAAAAGAAAACCGTGTAAGACACACCAGGTGCCGGCGATTGGCCAGGAACCAGTAGTAAAGATCAGTAATATCAGGCACACAGCCGCCTCCACTGCACCCAAGTGTATCAGCAACAAAGTATTGGCGGTTTGTTGCTGCTGCGTCTGCGGACATCGGTTAACTTGTTAAATAAACTTTCCCATGGCGATCAAAAGTTCCTGTACACCGTGCAATCTTAATTTCCAGCTGGGATCTCGTAATTTAAACTTCTCGCTGTTTGCACGCGATCCCTCTGCCTCGTTCTTAAATGTTACTTCTCGTCGACTTCTTTACACCCTACTGTACGAAACAACTCTGAGTGGATAAAAGATAAATTTACACATCGTCGGTTTTATTTCGGTATTTATGTATTCAATAATCTATCAGCTATTAAACTTTCTTAATTGAACTAGAAGATATTAATTGTAAAACTCGAATATAAAAGTTGGTCAAAAGAGTGTTATTGACATATAGAAAGGCTTGTAAACATTATTTTATCTTATTTTTGGCATATAAAACATAAAATATAGAATACAGGATACGTAATATAGAAAAAGGAGAAAATCATATCAAATATATTAGAATACTGAATATAGGAAGAATTTTCCAGAATATAGAACGCAGGAAGAATGTTCGAATGTGTCGAAAATCTAATACTCTTTTACATTAATATTCCTACATTGAACATCACTGAAACTATAATTTCATAAGCAACGAACTTTTATCTAATCCCTTTATTAAACTCGTAGTCGATCGAAGATATACTTTTCAATAGCAAAGGTATTTTATTTGCCATATACCGGACGTATTTGCGGGAAACAACATAGCGAGTCTGACAAGGAGCCTCACAAAGCAAAGGAGCGCATTTTATGCGACCTAGTTCGCTGGCTTCCATTCGACGTGCCCGCCTTCGATATTATATCGAAAAGCATGCAATCTTTTCTAACCACTGCGCAACCTTGTGTTGTTCAAACTGCCATGGTCAGCCAGTGGCACCCACTGAAATGGATCGCGTAAAAGCATAAGGCTATTTCCAGCGTGGTCACTTTCCTTCCGCGGGTTTCATTCCTTCGTCGAGAAATATGTCATACTTGCGAAAGGAGTGGCTCTCTTTCTCTACCCAAAAGGAAACTGCTTTAAAAGGTGGGATTAGCCAGCATCTGGCGTTGCTCGAAGCTCGCGGAGGATCTCTCCGTTGAAACCTCTTAACTTCATATTAATTTCTACAATGCGCGAAAGGAAGCCTATAATGTAAAAAAAGACCTTAGAAATTTCTGCAAGAGCATTAAACCTACAACCGTTTTATATCCTTTCGTAATTTTGAACTGATAAGTTTTGCGACACGACGACAATATTCGCTGGTCGATATCAGGATTTGAAACTAATTTTCTTCCGTAATTTTGTGCTGAACGATTGCTACTTGACGTTTTATATATTTGTCGATGATAAAAATTAGGACAGATCACACAAAATTAAATCATATCTCTAGGACAAATAAAAGTTATGTATGTATCCTAAATTGCAACAAATTTTCTGCTGGTAGATCATACTGTAATATTAATGTATTTATAAACCTTTTATAAAGGGTAACTTAAAAAATTTTAATCAAACATCTGTGAATAGATTTTAATTCGTGATGAATCTTTAATTATAACTAGATTTAAAGATTCTTAATTACTGGGATCGCAAGAAGTTCATCGAAACAAATAGCAGATACCGTAAAGTCTTGGCTCTTTGGCAAAATTAATTAAATGCCTATTCGCACGAATGTTTGCGAGGGATATATAACAATAGTGACTCCCAACTGGATCAAGACGTATTCAAACATGGTAGATAGCGCGCAATCAGTTTAACAACTCAACATGTATTCCCAACCGATACCATAATTTCTTCGATTCTATTCGTAAGCTGCCAATTTATTAAGGATCCAGACACTTTTATAATTCAATGAAAAATTCATCGACTCTTTACCTAAACATGATTTCAACGTCTATTAAGGCTGAAAGCTAATGACTTTTCATCGATTTATCGTCCAGCTTTTCATACGCTATCAAACTACATTGTATGTCTCCTGTCGCCGATAACACGGCCATCGAAGAAGACCGATAGCCTGAATAATTCCTGCAGTGTCAGTGATCTATTGTCTGCAAACAATCATCCTTTCACCCGTTAAGAATATTCCCAGTTGGAAATACTATACAAATTTAAATTCTTCGATTCCTTAAACGATGCAGCTTAGCTGATTTAATTATTCTCCTATGTTTCTCCAACAATTTTTGTTATACACGAATAAATTGACAGCATGGAATACAACTTTGCTAATATCTATACGAATTGCCTCCTTCTCGGGAAGTCGAGTTCCAAAAGCCTATAAATACTAATTCACAATAGATTTCTACGATTTCGGTAATCAATTTCAAGATCGTTTATCATTTAAACCAAGAAAATACTGTTTATCTAGTCACTTTATTTCCTCAAAAAGGATTAAAATTTTCAACTGACATAGTACATCGAACCAATTAATATTGGTAAAAATATAATTTCTCCATATATGCTGTCAATCACGTGTCGGCGAATTATCAATCAGTTAGAAGAGCTACTTACCTGTTTGCCCAGCCCGAGAACTACCAGTATCACGAAACCATTGAGAATAAGACCCAGAGCAGAAACGAAGACGAGAGGCACGCCGAAGGCCCAAGGGATCATTCCTCTTCCCACACGTGATTTATTCGTCCTCGAAGATGGTTAGCCGAGAAGTGGAAGCGGATCTCGGCGATCCACGTTGTTGCTCAGGTGCCGAACCTTTGTTTCACGATCCACGGCATTATGATGGTGGATGCATCTCAAACATCTGCAACGATGGTCACGTATAGATCAATTTATGGAAATAACCGAATTAAATCGCGTTAATTTCATACGGCTGTCACTCGCGCCGGTTTCAAACTTGAATCATAATGATTGAGTTATCGTAGATGGCTAATGTTATATCTGTGCAGGATGGTAATTTCAGTGGGAAAGTCGAAACCGAATCGCATATGATATTACCGAACAACGTGTGCAAATGCGCATCGACTTTTCGGAATTAATTTGAAAGCTAATGGTAATTATTCGATGCTTGGTTTGAGGTTGAAATTGCGATTGCGCTTTGCGCGTATTGTTCTTGGAGGATACAGGAGTAACATGTGCCTACGCTGTTATCATCAATCAATGATGTTTGCGCGTATGAAACGATATTGAATATGCTGGTCTTCTTCGATTGAGAATCTATAAACGGTCCTTAGAAACGTATTAATTTCAAATATAAATTACAGTAGAGGCTCGATTATACCAGAATACCGATTGACAAAACGACCGATCATCGGCACATTGTTTAATAGAAAATTTGGGGATCGTAGCTTATAAGAATGATTGCTAAAGAAGAATAGAAACACGAAAGAAATTATTACATTTCTGTTCGAAAGTTTCCGCTCCTGTTTAATATTTATCAAACATTCAAGATAAATGATCTTCTCTCATATGAAAAGAAAATTACTCGATTATATCTGAACAATGCGTATCATGATTAGCGCGGATAATCAACGTTCTACCCTATTGTGACATCTGAAGAGAATTTTGTACGGAAGTCAAAACGTGTTTTACAACTGTTATCGCGTTCCTACCACGACGTCGTATCGATTCATAAACTAGGTATCGGTTTGGTCAAGGCCGTTACATCAGGACACGAAAGGTCATCGGTTGTGAGGAAAGGTTTTCGATTCACTGCCAAATATGTCAATTAACGATGCCCGTTACCACGGAGATATATTGAATAATACATCAGTTGTTGTAGAAACGAATATAGTAACGATTCTCTTCCGATTAACATGGAATATTGCATTTTAATCCGGATCGTTACTTCGAACGGTATAATGAAATAGCATATGGAACGTCGTGCACCACTTCGAATTCTCGATAGAATAACGTAAAAACTTAATCGCGTATCGAGTTGTAATATCAACTTCGAGAAACCGGAATCAAAGTTTAAATAGGAAAATATAGTAAAAGATCGCGAAATTTCTATGAATTCGTTGGCTGCAGAGACCCCTCGAGGTTCAGGTTCGAGAAAAGGAGCTACTTCTTATACCATGACTGCTTGTCTTCCCCTCGGAGATCGTTCATCTTCTAAATACAGTTTAAATATTCAATTCAATTCAGAATATTCTCTGTTTGTTTTTAAAATTTACTTTCAACTCTAAATCGGAAAATCCAAATTTACGTTAAAATATTCAAATTGTGATTGAAATTAAAAAATTCTAGTTCTAATTCGTAAGCGTTAAGCGTATATACATACAGATTTTCGCATCATGTGCACAATATTTGTGAATCTTTGATTACGCTTCAATTTTGAACCATCGTGAAGTATCGTCGTTAACGTTTCAAACTAATGGAATTAGAAATAGAGTCTAATAACGGTTTGTCAAAGCGTAAGACTAGCAAGTTTTAAGGCTGTCAGGACAGGGACGGGGAGCACGTGAATAACATGGTACAAACACGCTCGATCTACGGTATGATAAGTGCTACTAGTGAAAATTACAACTGACGGCTCAAGGTAATGCAAATGCCGGCTAATCCGCTAATGTCTCCTCGCTGAACGACGCGAGTAAGACACGTTCGCGATAAATCCTGTCAATAGAAATCATTGTTATGTATCCACCTCGTGTCGTCGGCATTCATTCAAACAGTTTTTGTTTAAACTTTTGGCCGCAAAACAGCCTAGCGTTATATTTTAAATAAAACGGTTTAAATCTATTCGATTAAATTCGTACTTCGAAAAGAGATTTTATAGGAGAGACTTACGAACGTAAATAAACGTAATCGTGTAATTACAGAGTAATCGTAGGATAACTACTCGTCTCGAACGAAATTCTGCAATTGTTAGAATTGCTATAGAAAACAAAAATCTAACATCATAACGTCTGTTTACCTTAAACAGAAACGTTTCTGATTACAAGCTGGCGTTAAACGATAGGTTCGTATTAATCCAAATTTTTGCACCTTGGATCGCATTGGTGCAAATCGAACCACGAGATTAGAAAAGTTGAGACGAAACCATGCATCACTGGATAAGATACGAAATATAAAATAAACGTACAAATCTGGAAAGAGAATACTTACGAGCGTAAATGTGTATGGTTTCTGGAAAGCTTGATAAAGAATCAGATTTTACAACAGTCAATCGCGTAGGACGATTGTTTGACAGACTGTGAGTGAGACATGCGTGTTATAGGGAGACGAATGAAGAACAACGAGTCGAAACGAGAACAGATTTCATCGAATTATATATATAATGATGCGTTCCCCTTGTGAATATTATTTTCCGGATCACGAGCAGCTAGTCGACAGCATAATTTGGTTATACCACCATTCAAGCAGTTCCATTATCGACCATTAGCCGGTTTCAACCTTTATACCGAGACAACTCACGGTACTGTCTACTTCAATCGTTTAGTTCCTTGTTTCAGCAGTCTCGATATTTAATATACTATACTGACGCAGAAAGTGGATAAACATGTTCAATCGTCTACATGCATGCGAAGGATCGTGTATTGCGAGTCTTCGTTATTGTCGTTCAAAAGTTTCTTAATTAATGGGAAATTAATTGCGAGTGAAAATAGGGCAGAAATTCGTGTAAAATTAAATTTCCATTGGAATTTTTTATTTGGAGCCTGCAATATTTATCGATAATGGAACCTTATGCATTTTGCAAATTATGGAAATTTACTTAAATTTAGTTAGTTGAAGATAAACAAGATTTATCGATACTTAGGCTTTATATATTGGGTTGCCGGAAAGTTGGTTCCGATTTTTAAGGAATTTGGTCGACACGAAATATCATATTAAAAAGTTTTTTGCCGAAGACCTGAGAGGTTCTGGAAGGATGGAATATTCAAGTTGCGTGAAAAATGGAGGAAGGTTGTGGGATAAAATGGCACCTATATAATTCAATAAATGTATATCGGATCGAGATTTTAAATCGGAACGAACTTTCCGGGTGACCCAATATTTTGGGAACTTGCATAGTAGTAAATATGGGAATTTGCGCGAAATGTTAATTTCTAAAAACCGAAATTCTCGGAATTGAAGATCTTGTAAATCATTCATGATAAGAACGGCGAATCATCAATTAAATAAATAAAGTTAATGTAAATTAATTACGTTGAAAGAATACGCGATAACGATTTCATTTAACGATTGAGCTTGCAATTAGACGGCCGGGTTTGAATGTTTTATGGAAACTTAAAGTACTTATTAAATTTTTCTCTCGCTAATGTTCGCTGGGTTCCCGTCTCGCCATCACGTTAGGAATTATTTACTATACTTTCAACCATTTCGATTCGTATACCATAAAATATTTCTCCATTTTTTGCGGTATTCTGTCCGACTGTTTGCTTAAATAAAATAACGCGCACTAATACGGGCCACTTTTAAAAGATACAATAAAATTACGAGTCTCAAAGAGATTATGCAAGATATATATTAGCTAGTTCGATTTTGTCATTACCCTCTTCAGAGAATTGTTCTTCTGT
This sequence comes from Bombus confusus, assembly GCA_014737475.1. Classification (NCBI taxonomy): domain Eukaryota; kingdom Metazoa; phylum Arthropoda; class Insecta; order Hymenoptera; family Apidae; genus Bombus; species Bombus confusus. The sequence goes on along the minus strand of JACXIV010000040.1, from coordinate 4,776,285 downwards.
CGTGTGATTATTAATTGAATTGAAACAGGTTCGATAATAATTTAGGCATCAATGGAAGAGCAGAAGTGTGTGAAACAAAGATAAACGGAATCTTAAACGCTGGATTTACGAGAAAATCCGCGAAAAGCTGTGAAGTCACGCGACATTAATCGCCTTTCGTTCTCGTATTCAACATTTTCCTCGCAAAGTAACGCCGTTCCTTTCGTGGAATTGGAAAATCGAGATTTTCATACGAACGAGCGAACAGTGAAAAGAGGCGCGCCTGAAAAAGACTTCCCTTCCATTTTTCGATACTCGTCCACGGCTTTGAGTTTCTTTCAGCAGCGATGCTAGGAATTTCTTATTTTTTTTTTTTTTTTTCATTAAAAATACATAAAGTCAAAGAAACTGCATACGTTTAAAATAATCGTCAAAAAAATTCTACGTAGGATGAAATTTTTAAGATTACAGCGTTGGGATGATATTAAACGTTTTTAGCGATTCTCCATTAAGAGTCTGCTTCGAGCCAGCTTCTTGATAAGATAGAATAGAACGATAAAATTCACAGTTTCGCGAAATTACACCAGATGCGTTCGCGTCGGAGATTTTCTTGGTCGACGTGAATTAAAGGAATTCAATTTCCATAAAATTGACTGCGTTAATAAGATGTATACGCAAAGTGCTCGAAACAGAAACGAATGGTGCGCTCGCCTCGTTTTGCGATTCTATTGACGAAAGCTCGTTAATGCTTTTCGCGCAGTATAAATATCTTGCTGTGCTTTCAGTCGGAGAATGAGAAAACAGAGATTTAAACGCAGCGGACGTTTCCATTTTAATAGACCATCTATAATATTGTAATGCACAGAGTTCTTAGCAATCTGAAGCTAATTTTTCATGTTGAAAGTTAATTTATCTTAAAAATATGAAAATGTAGAGAAGTCGTTTCCTTTATAACGTCTGGAGTAACAATCGCTGTTACATATTTCTATATCCTTATCCTTTGATGCTGTTTATTCGATATATTAATGTTACTGATAAATAATTTATTAGTAGATACAGGCATCCTTTGGTTTACAAAAAGGATCAAGAATCCGTGAATTATAAATCATACCAAAGTAATAAATATCGTTACTTTTGCAAAATTTAATTCCATTATTTAATTCGTTTAAATTTAGTTAACTTCGTATTTTGAAGATACCTAAATTGTTGCAGAAAAGTTCATATCTTCTGTTAGCATTCTAGTGATAGTAATAGTTACAAAAAAAAAAAAAAAAAATACACAAGAAAATTTTCCACCTCATTCTCAAATTTCAAATACGTACTGTATATTGTATAATGAATGTATGTACATGTTGTATAAGTTGATAAATGTTGAATAAGTTCAATTAATTCGTTAATTGGTATAAATAATGGACTAGAACGAACTATGTATATTAATATACATATACGATAATATATAACGAACAATGTTTATCGACAAAATCTGTCTGTTACAACGAAAACAGATTCTATAAAACAGACGCGGAGGAATACAATCAATCAGGATATCTAGGAAAATATTGTTTTTGCCAGTCGAGTATATTGTTTATGATTTTTATTATTATTATTATTTATTTATTATTATTATTATTATTATTATTATTATTTATATTATTATTATACTTTCACTGTATGTCATTTGACCTGAAGTCTGAGGAAGACTAAAAGTAAAAACAAGAACGATATAATACACGACTCAAATGATTAAAGTGTTGTATTTGATACTGACTTCGCGTTAGAACATAATCCTACAATGGATTACCCCTGAACATATAATATATATATGCATACATGTTTCAACATATGCTAGAACGAACAGATGCTATAACAAGATTTTAGAAGCAATTACATACATACGTTCGTTCCTGCACACACACACACACACACCATGTGCCACCGTACTACATTCTCCAACCATTAAAATTTTCTCAAAATCGTGTTCCGTCGATTATACCATTCCACGTGTTGCAAATATCGAATCGTTCCAAATTTCTCGAAAACAATTATAATCGGCGGATAGGAAAGACAAATAAGAGCACAATAGCGCTGCTCGTTGAAAGTTTCCTCATTGAAGCTTCTTCTTACCCCGCGGTAAACCAGCGAGCGGAAACGAGAGAAACGAAAGTGAAGCTACGCTGCATGGTAACCACCACGCATAACGAGGAATTCGAGTTTACGAGTATACAGGGAATAATTTCGAAACTACGGCCAGCTACGTTTCCTTTCGACGAATTTCGCAGCGTTAGGTTTCCATCTGTTTGTTCGAAAACTGAGGGAAAGTTTAGAAATAAACCATGGGACAGGGACTCGTTTCGAACAGAACGTGGACAAATTTTTTTACGATTCTCTTCTTCAGGTGGTTGTGGACTGCGATATTATTTTTTTTTTTTTTATTTATTAATTTTATTTGTACTTTACAATTTGTCCCACTGGACATTTGGTAAATTTGGGATATTATGAGGCCAAATAAATTGGGAAGAAATAGGAAGAGAAATAAATTTTTGTTGACCCACGATCAGTGTGAATTGGTATGCAAGCAGGGGATTTTGAAGAAACGGAAATGTTTTTTTTTTTGTAACATCAACATGCGTCCAATATTAAATGCAGTATAATAAATATAAATATTTACAGTAATAATTAATATAGAATTTAAATTAAATTTAAATCAAAATAAATTAAATTAAATTAATTTAAATTAAAAATTAAATAAAATTATAATTTAATATAAAATAATATTAAATATAGATGAATTTCTGCTTTTCATTTGACTTGCAAAGTTCTTTCACAGCGTAATTTTATATGTTCCGAGGAATCTAAAAGTTACGATTAACAGAAAAAAAATTAGGCAAAGCAAAAAATCTAAAAGAATTATAATCATGATCATATCTTTTCATGTAGGTAACTGCACTTTTCATCAGTTTTTCTGTATAATTTGGATAAACAAACATTAGTTTCTGATCTCTTAGAACGTAATATCACTCAGAATACTGTGTTTCTCTTGCATTCTCTTTCAAATAACAATTTCATGTTGCATCATTTTCGAGGAGAATTTCATATCGTACAATTCACGAAACGCAGAGAGTCGTTGAAAAATGCAATATCGGTAAACAGAATATTATCCACTGCTGCTCCCGTGTGTATGACAAAACAAATTGAAGCACTAGTTGACGAAATAATAATTTACATTTAAAACCGATATTCAATGTCATTTTATTTTATTTTATTCGCGTTACCATTCAACGCAAAATTCACATCGACGCGTTTGTGTGGATAAATCGTGTTTAACAAACGTTACTAATATTTAAATTGCAAGAATAAAATAATACTTCAAATACGTAAGAAGGATCGTTTCAAATAATATTGCTGTTATAAGCTTATATTTAATGCACATTAACCGTGAACCATTGCTTAACAAATGTCGAAATACTTTATAAAAACAGTTAAACTAATTTAAAAAGCTGCAGAAAGGTTGAGAGAACTTTTTATCGGCTAGAAAAGTTTCGTTTCAAATTCAATCGATTCACGTTATCAGCATCGAACAAATATTTCCTAAAGCGAGAACAGCGGCCCATACGTTCCGGTGGCACCTTCCTATCGATCTTCCACGACGTTCCTCCGCCTTCGATTACACCCTTTCGGCTCGCCGTGCACTGTTTCGCGCAACAAGTACTCTAACGATAAATGACACTCGACCAGGGTTTTGAGTATTTCACTAAGACTTTCCGCGTTCTCCCGAGAGAGCGAAACTCCCTTCAGCCGCCACTCTTCAGCCTTTTCCGCTCGACTAACAAAGTAAACGGCTGTACCATCGATTTCCTATGACGATTTTACTTGACAAATCGCTTCAGTCAAAAGTCTGAAAAAACTAAAAAGATTCAAAGACTCGTCTTTTCGAGGTAACCTCGTATCGTTAGAACGTTGGTGGATTCTTCTTGCGTCTTTTTCATTTGCTAAAATAAGAGCAAGATTGAAATTTAACTGATTGTAACAAGAATGAGTAATAATTTATGTTAATAGTAATTAACCATTGCGAGTATTTTCGGTAAAGTTAATCCTATCTTCGCTACGTTATACCTTCTTTACAAAGAACATCGAAAGAAACGAATTTCTACTATTTAATAGTAGACGAAAAATGTATTTTTCACCCTCAAGGAAGTCCGGTTTTCGAGAAATTGATTTCATAAATTCGTTCAAATATCGTTAATAACTTGTAAACCGCCTCGCGGGCCACAGGTTGGCCATGGTTTGCGGCAAGAACTTGAAGGCTCGGTGAGAACGAGCGAAATCCTGTTACGAAGCAGCGTTCCACTTTATTAGCCGGCACGGGGACATCGATCGAACGGAAAATGGCAGAATGCAGCGAGTTATTGCGCGTTTGCTCGTATGGTGCCCCTTAAAATTCTGAAATGGAAACTGATCGAATAGGCAGACGCGCGACCTATTGAAATATGCATGACGGCGTAAACTGTTGTCAGCTTGGAATTCGTCCGCCCTCCTGCCGCATATCTTTACATATTCCACGACTGCAAAATTGATGAAATTTCAAAGTGTCGTTATGCACGTGTAAACTCGAGTGGCCACGAATATGTAGCCTACGACCGTCTATCAAGGTTATTTTAGGTATGCAGTTTTACTACAGCTAATTATTCAAATCGTAATCGGCTGTGAAGCTCGTCAAAAGTTATAGACTAGGGGGCATGGAATAAGTGACCTGTTGTTTAGCGAGAACTTAGGGGAGATCTACCGCCTAAAATGCCATTTTGAACGAAGTTGACCCTTTACACCTCGAACGATGCTTTCGTTTCAAACTATCCTCCATAAAGCTAGAAAATTTTACCAATGTCCAACTGGATAAATTGTAAAGAACACATTAAATAAATAAAAAAAAAACTGTCCTCCAATGAGCAGTCTGAGTCGTTTGCTTCTATTTAGGATTGAGAATTTTTTTTTATTTATTTAATTTGTACTTTACAATTTGTCCAGCTGGACATTTGATAAATAATTGAGAATGTCGACATGTATCATAGTCGATGGTAGCCATCCACATGTTATTTAGCAGTAAAGTTAGAAAAATTTACCAAATGTCCAGCTGGACAAATTGTAAAGTACCAATTAAATAACAAAAAATTTATCGTGGGTTATAGGATGGTTTATTGATTTATGTTTGTGAATGAGGGTGGAAACAACGGTAAAGCTTTAAGAGACGAACTGAGATGAATATAACACGAATGTGTTGAGAAAGTGATAGAGTAAATTTGATTTGAAAAGATAAATAGGATTAAACATGCAAATCTACTGTAATGATAATACTATAGCGTTTTAAATGCGTGGTTAGTGTAGTAAACGCTATTTAGCCAATAAATTCTGCAGATTTTCATCTTCTCTACAGAAGCAGTTACTCCAATTAAGCGCTCGCAGAGAACACCGGATTAACAAATCTTTAAACTTGTCGTATCGTATAACGAAGTTTTATCATCTGTATCATCCTATCCATGCGACAGGCTGTGAGAGCTCGTCCGATACTTTGAGTAGTTTACGTATAATCACACGTTAAGTAGCTATTCACGAGTTTCAATTTAAACTCACGACGAAACTACGTAAAGTAAAAGCACCTTATTAATAATACATTAACAGCGCCGCGAGAGATCTCCTTCCAATTCAATTTGACTCCAGAAGCGATCTCTTCTATATATCTATAATCCGCTTAAATGAAACAAAAGAAAAACGGAGAGAGAAAAAACAGGCGAACACTAAGTATTAGAACAGAAAACAAATTCTTATTGCTGTCGCTAAAAACTGTGTAAATAAGTTATGACTATACTGCGGATTTTGATGTATTTACAGAAACATTGAAAATGCAGAATCGCACAGAATGTACATATTAAAACACATTTAGACATACATCAAATATCCAAATCAATACCTATGTTTTCTACAATACTTGATAGGTAACATAATTTTCTATTGAAATTCCATTATTTACATAACATCCTCAAAAATTTGCATGAAAATCCACGATTTGCTACGACTGATCCAAAAAGCCAAATAGATAAGTAAATGGTGAATTTATTTAAAAAAAAAGAAGAAGAAAAAGAACACCGCATTAATTTCTGCGGCTAATAATGTACAAATGGAAGGATCGGGAAAAACTAGAATTCCCCTCGATATACTTAGCAATAGGCAACGAAAGTGTCACGTAAAATTTGTCGTGTGTTTATAAAAAAAATGAAAAGAACGGAGAACCAATCTTCTTGTTGCCCTTTTACTATATTTTGTTCAAATTTTTAGGACGATACAAGGATGCCTTAAGCTTTGTTATTCTGTAAAGAATTGAATTCTGTAATATTCTGTAAAGAATTGATTGTAATTTAAAATAAATAAATTAAAAAAAAAATAAAAGCTTTGTTGGTGGAATCATGACTGACTTTCGACCGCCGTGTTAGTACAGAGGAAACCTCGTTATGCGTGTGTCTAGAGTACGAGGAAAGCGGATTCATTGATGGTAACGATTCGAGATGCTAATTTTTTTTTTTTTTTTTAATTTATTTATTTTAAAATTACAATCAATTCTAAGATGCTAATTGTTAGAAAAAAAAAAGTTAGTGGAGGAAGCCTCCTACCAAACGCTGATCGTGGGTGGTACTGTTCATGGGAAAAAACCCGCTTTCTCCGTGCTTTCTAGAAACAAACAATAAGCCCAAGGAATGTTTTAAGGACCACTTACAGGCCCAAAGGCATTTATGGGACTTGAAAGTCCTAAGGGCTATTTATGGATCCTTAGGTTTATTGTTCATTTGCGTCAGAGTCAGTTCGCCGTCGACAGCCGATGAGCGCAGACGTGTGTATAGTGCTCAGTATAGTTTACAACAAGAGACGACCTCCTCTCGAAAGTGAACTGATTCAAGTGTTTCCTAAACACAGAGTTTCCTAAACCTTTTCGTGGATATCCAGCCACTTCTATTCTCCAAATTTAGCCTCTCGACTAGTTTCTTCAACTGAATTAACTAGTTCGAAGATGGCCCATATACCTCCACCATGGCAAATGGACAACCTCCCACATAGCTAACCACACAAACAACAGTAAAAAACGAAAGTTAGATACAAATCATAAAAGCACAAACACAAATCAGAACACATCTCCAACAAACCACGTCACCACCTACAATAGATTCGAATTACTAGCATCTACACATGATTCTATTGATGTAATAGAAAATCCAGCTAACCAACAAATGCAAAAAGTACCTCCTCCTCGACCAATCTTTATCGACAACGTCATAGATATTCAAACCATGATCAAATCAATTGAGAAAGACATTAAAAAAGAAGACTACCAACTTAAAATTAAAAATAATCAGGTTAAACTCCTGCCGACTAACCCGGAGTCATACAGAAAACTAACAAAGTCGCTCAAATCCCTGAATGCCAACTTCCACACATACCAACTAAAACAAGAAAGACCTTTTCGTGTGGTACTACGCAACATTCACCACTCTGCCAACCTGGAAGAACTGAAACTTGAACTTTAATCTCATAACCACGAAGTCACCAACATCATTAACATAAGACACAGTATTACAAAAAGCCCACTATCCCTATTCTTTATAGATCTAAAACAAAAACCAAACAACAAAGAAATCTACAAAATCAATCGTCTTATGAATTCTGTAGTAAAGTTTGAACCACCTTTTGCAAAAAAAGAAATAGTTCAATGTAAAAGGTGCCAAAGGTACGGGCACACACAGAAATACTGCAATCACAACTACCGCTGTGTTATATGCGCAGGACTTCATCCCACAGACCAATGCACCAAATCTCCAGACACTCCTGCGAAGTGCATCCACTGCCAAGGAGAGCATCCCGCGAACTACAGAGGTGCTCAGCCTATAAGATCCTGTACACAAACAAGTACCCCAAACCCAGAGATAAAGCCCCTAGCAACTACTTACCCAGTCCGCAAAAGCTCACTACTCCTTCAATCTCCTACGCACAGGTAGTTCAAGATAACCAAAGCAGACCGATAATTCACAACGAACACCCACAAAATACTGTACCCAGTCCACAAAACACGAATAACCTCGACAGGATTGAAAAATTAATTGAACAACAATCTGAGCAATTCAAAAATTTGCTGTCACTGCTCACACTCCTCGTGAACAAACTAATAAGTCCCGACGCAAAATAAAACAAACACGCATAGCTCTTTGGAATGCCAACGGTCTAGCTCAGCACAAACTTGAACTAGAACTCTTCTTAAAACACCAACAAATCGATATAATGATCATATCCGAAACCCACTTCACCGACAAAAACTTCCAACCCATGTCGTAACGTATAACCCACAAAATCATCCAAAACCTGGAGAAGAAAAAATATTGCACAGAGGTATTCCTAGACATCCAGCAGGCATTTGACAAAGTATGGCGCGAAGGACTCTTATTCAAACTAAAGAAAATCCTACCACACACCTACTACTCAGAATATTCATGGTAAAATACTAAGATGCTATAAACACATTTCCAATAGAAGCTGGCATACCCCAAGGCAGTGTCCTCGGACCCCTGCTGTTCACCATCTACACTGCAGATATACCAACTCTAACAGACGCAATCACAGCAACATTTACAGATGATACAGCTTTACTAGCTTCCCACCCAGACCCGACTATTGCCTCCTCCACTCTCCAGCGAGGCCTCGACTCTATGGAAGAGTGGTTCCACAAATGGCGCTTCAAAATAAATGAAAACAAACCTAGTCACATAACCTTTACGCTGCGAAAACAAACCTGTCCACAAGTGACGATAAACAACATTCCAATCCCAAACAAAGAGTCAGTCAGATATCTGGGCATGATTCTAGACAGAAGAATGACATGGAAACAACACATAGCCGACAGATCGAAGCAAATCAAAACAAAAATAAAAAAATTCCACTGGCTCATTGGCCGACGTTCCAACTTAAGCACGCAGAGTAAAATAATGGTATACAAGGCCATATTAAAACTTGTCTGGACCTATGGAATCCAGCTATGGGGAACAGCAAGCAATTCCAACATAGAAATACTCCAACGACTATAGTCGAAAACACTAAGAACCTTATTAGACGCACCCTGGTACGTTACCAACGAAACAATACATCGCGACCTCAAGATACCCACAGTCAAAGAAGAAATATCCAAATTCAGCAATAGATATAGCACAAAAGTTAACAACCACCAAAACCCTCTAGTTACTCAACTACTTGACACGACAGATCCGATCCGCAGGCTAAAAAAACACTATCCCCTAGATTTAAGCACTAGATTCAATTAGAATCAAACATGCAATAAACTCTTTATACTCATGACATTGTATCACGCCAACAGAACTTACTAAAAATTCTTACACAGAATTGTTGTAAATTTTCTCAAATAAATAAAAAAAAAAAAAAAAATTTATATCTATTTTATACCTTTTTTTCGTTGTTCACTTTGTCGCCAGTCAAATCTATATTTGCCACTCCTTCAATTCGTCCCGTAACGACAGCGCGTGATTAATCGCGATTGAACGAACAAACCGGAGTGAAAAAAATATCAGAAGAAGGAGGAGAGAAGACAGACCCTCGCGTGTATGAACGATGAGATTCTTGTACGAAGTTAGCGGACTAAAAAAAGAGAGAAAGGGAAAAGAAAATAAACGGCAGACGAGGGTCGAGCTGGCATTATCGACGATCGTGTACGCGGCTCGCGTGATCGCGACGAGGAAGGGGTGAGTTAAGGCGAGGAATCCCAGTTAATGCAAAGAAACAGACAAGACGAATCTTCTCATCAGACGATTTACATCGATTTACGAAAATGAAACGCGTCAGCGGTGAATACGAAATTCCTAATACGTCGCTCGTAACTCGTGACCCAGAAATCGGTATCGGGAGTGTGCTGTACACGCAATGTGAACCTGAATAACTGCGAGACGATTCGAGATAAATTCCATTAATAGACGTGCTAATAAGAAGGCGTGACGTAGTTGGATTCTCTGACAATCAGATGTAATCGTGTAAGTTGGGATTTATTTCCAGGTGATTGTTGTTACGTTATTTTGAGCTTTCTTCCACGATATTTAGTACATTGTGAATGTAATTTATGAGATTTTATTTGTGCAATAATTTACGAATTAAAAATGACCAAAGAGTGATGGAATTGATCGATTGACGAAGATTAATCATAGTATATCATAGTTAAATAGGAAAGACAAATGGCACATTCTCGTGAATTTTCATGAGTTGATAAAGATAACAGAAAAACGTCGATGCCTATTTACATAATTTTCTATGATAAGAAGGAATCTCGTCCTTTACAGGACGTTCATTTACATAAACGTTCTGTACACAACTCCACTTAATTTAATTTAAATTAAATCACTTCCTGCGTACTGTTTTATTACAACGAACCTTCGAAATAAATTTATTCTTCAACTTTTAACAACAGATAAGCGTATAAATCGTAATCAATGCGTATAAATCAAATTTCGCTTCTCTTAAAAAGAAAAAAAAAATCGAGACCTAAAATAATCCGTTAAATTGTAAAAGAGATTAAATCTTTCCGATATCAAATGGCTGGAAAATTAACAATTTCCTGTTTTAAATTGATTCACACTTCTTTTTTATTCGTTCCGCCACTCTTCTAACTAACTGACGACGTGGGTATACATTATACGTACACGTGTGTGCGACAACACCCGCATAAAAAGAAGACTAAAAAGAAAACACCCCACTGACCTCACTAAAGAAATAAAATGGACAAATTCGAAGATGATATCTCGCTGGGTATAGCCATTCACGTGGTATTTAGCAATAAAGTTAAAAAAATTTACCAAATGTCCAATGGGACAAATTGTAAAGTACAAATTAAATAAATAAAAAAAAAATGTGTGTGTGTGTGCTATTCGGGATTCGGAATCCGAGAAAGTTGGCCGGATGAAATAGTGAGAAGAAAGGTCAAAAACCAATCCAAGAGGAAGCAAGATACGCGTGCACCGACGTGGAAAATGTTTCCTCTTCCGTCTCCTACTATATTATCTCTTAAAGCGATGTTCTCCTCCCGAAATTCAGAGATAGATCGAAAATCGCGACGCACAACGTATTTTCAATGAAAATAGATGAAAATTCGAAGAGCCACGCTTCATCGTGTCGTCGTGCGAGGCGATTTTTATTAACGAACTTCTGGTGGACCGCCAACATGCTGAAAATGACCATGGTATGGCGATCAAATTCGAAATCCAATGAACGACAAAGGTTTCTGTTGCTCGTAAACGTGATGCAATTAACGAAATGGAAATTCGATCGAAAAAAAAATTATCGGTTGAGATTAAATTAAAGTCGAAAAAGCTTCATAACGTAATATTCCGTTGTGGAAATTTGTTGAGGCAACTCGATTGGTAATGAAGTTTAAAGTTACAGAACGTCATTAATGTTGAATTAGTGCGCAGACCTTTGAGTTGACAGAAGCTACTGATGTAGTAGTTATGGAAGTTTCAAATCGGTATACATAACTAGCTTAAAATAAGTATTCCGGACGTATTTCCCCTCGTTTTCTCCTTTTAGAAAATCGTTTAGAACATAGAGTGTGCTGAATCGACGACATAACCGATAAGTAGAAAGTAATCCCAATTAAAAGATAAATCGGGAACATAGAGTAAAATATTTTCACGCGACAGCCTCTTTTTTTTCTTTTTTCTTTAAAGTGGCTTTACATGTTAATCTCGTATATTTGTACATACTTAACTCTCTTGCGAGCCTTTAATCTTTTACGTCACATTCTGATACTTCGTATCAACCGAGAAAAGAAATTTTAATGTTTTAGGAGATCTTTAGCGTAAGATTGAGAAAGGAAATCGCGAGATATATTTAGAATGAGTTTTCTCAGAAAATAAAATTTCGCATGAGAACGCTTTATTTGTAACATAATATAATGCAATATAATGTAGTGACTTTATTTATTTGATAGATTTATTCACAGTGATGAAACAGGAAACTATGATTATTTAATTAGAGCTATTTCTTAGTAATGTAGTAATGTAATACAACTAAAATAACTAAATTGGTACAATTAATTAACTTCCGAGTGACAACTCACACCTCACAACTCATGACCAACTCGCAATTTACCAAATGTCCAGCTGGACAAATTGTAACCCGGATGGTCGAATGGATGGAAGTGATGGAAGTCGCCGACGACGAGCTGCTGGAAGCGACGTAGCTCCAGGTCCAGACGGAGTACCAGGACGGGTTTGGGGAGAGTCCATCGTCACCTTGGCTCCCCGTCTACGACGCCTCTTCACGAGATGCCTGAAGGAGGGTGTCTACCCCCGGGCATGACGGACGGCGAGACGAAGGAAGGTCGTCCGTCCGACTCACCATCCGCCTATCGGCCGGTGCGCCTTCTGGACGAGGTGGGCAAGCTTTTCGAGCGAATAATTGCCGCCCGTCTGGAGGCACATATGTCGACACGGGTGCCCGCATGGCACGATAGCCGTGCAAGGACCATGGCGGAGACGAGTGGCGCTGGCGGTCTCGCTGGATGTGTCGAACGCCTTCAATGCGATTCCCTGGGACGTGATCGTGGAGCCTATCTTGTCCGCGTCATCCGGGCCTATCTCAGTGACAGGTGGATTACCTTTACGAGCAACAACAAGGAAGAAGCGCGAAGGCCGGTCGAGCGCGGTGTTCCACAGGGTTCCGTTCTGGGACCCATTCTGTGGATCACGGCGCATACGCGAGTCATAACTCGGTCCTTCGCTGACCAATGCCAACAGGCACTGGCATCGTCTGCTACGCCGATGACACTCTGGTACTTAGGGGGCCTTGGTGGCACGAGATTCTACAAACCGGCGAGGTCGCAGTGGCGTGCGCGGTTGGAGCCATCGAGAAGCTGGGCTTGAGCGTATCACCCTCCAAGTCCGAGGCCATGTGGTTCTTCGACCAACATCGCAGAGGAACCCCTCCTCCTGGCCTCTGTGTGACCATCAAAAGAAAGGAAGTACCGGTAGGTCACTTCGAACTGCTAATCCCCAAAGTATCGGCCGCAGCCAACGCTTTGTGCGGCCTGTTACCAAACATCAGCGGAGTCGGAGTTGCGGTTCGTCGACTGTACGAGGAAGTGGTTCGATCCAGGGTCCTGTACGGGGCCCCGGTGTGGGCGGAAGATCTGCCAAGGAGTCGTCGCAGCTTGCTGCTGCTGAGAAGGTTGCAGAGGACTACCTCCATCCGAATCGTCAGGGGATATCGGACCATATCCCACGCGTCCGTGCTGGCGGCGTCTCCTCCGTTCGAGTTGCAGGCCCTGGCGCTCCGACGAGTGTACCATCACCTGCGGGGCCTGTGCTCGGCCGGGGATACGCCCTCCGCCGGCCGGTCGGCTCGCGACGTCGGGGAAGAAACGAGACTGGAGATCTGGGAACGGTGGCGCACCCAGATTGCCACCGAGGAAACTGTGCGGCCTAGCCGGGCCGTTGGAGCGGTCCTACCGAACTGGGAGGCCAGGAGGGATCGCGTCGGACTCCCACTAACATTCAGGATGACGCAGGTGCTGACCGGACACGGAGCGTTCGGGGAGTATCTGCTCAGGATTCAGCGGGAGGTGACCTACACCTGTCACCAATGCCAGAAAGAGCAAGACACGGCGCAACACACGCTGGAGTTTTGCCCAGCATGGGCAGATCTGCGCCGCGTATTGCAGCTCACCATTGATGAGAGTTTAGCCCCCTCGGCGATTGTCATGTTGAGGGGGCACCAGGAATATCTCGCCGTTCGCTCCTTTTGCGAGCAAGTCATGCTCGCGAAGGAGCGCGCCGAGAGAGAACGGAAGAGAGGACATCATCACTCAAGAACGCCGTCACGCCGGGGAGGGTCTGGGCCCCCCTTCGGACTTGCACGACGGCCCAGGCAGCGCGGCGTTAGGAGGCGTGGTCCCTCCTAACGGCCCCCATTGATCAAGGATGACTTCTGAGCAATAAGAAGAAGACGAGGACGTGCTCCGGCAGTAATTCGTAAGAGGACCCGGAGCACTCCTACTACACGTCAGGATGACCACCCATCGTGGGGTTTTAGTCGGTTTGAGTCCGACATTCCCCCGTCGCCTCCCAGACGGCGGCGAGGAGTCCGCAAGGATTTCCCCACATAAAAAAAAGCTGGACAAATTGTAAAGTGCAAATTAAATAAAAAAAAAAAAAAAAAAATGACCGACTCGCGACAATCGACAACCAACAACTCGCAACTAACATGATCTACTACAACTAACTTCCTCCACCAAAACATCCTTTTCTACCAGTTTTAGTACTCCTACCACGCACTCGTGTTTCGTAGCTATCGATGACCCAAGATGATCACGTACGCCTTTTTCAAGTACCTATTTTTCTAAAGGGCCACGGGCATGTTGCTGAACCGCATGGTCCATTGGGATTTCACATGATTTCCGGCCCGTCAGCACTTACACTTTTCTCCACGCAATAGTTCATCGGGGTTTTCCTAAATAATTTTTCCACGAGACTACGATAATAAAACAATAATAGCATAACAGCTTATTTAGATATCATGACTGTCGAACAAGTCTATTCAATGGTACCACGTATTACACGACACTTTGTACGTATACACTGAACGTTATGGAATAAAGTAAACCGATTATAGCGTGTAAAATAGGATACAACAGGAACGAGGATAAAAGTCGTACGAGCGTGTATTCGTAAGTAGGTAATTTACCGTCACATCCTTTAATTTGGCTTGCGATAAAAACCATTGTCCACACGTGGCCATGCATTCTAATCGCGATCCTCCGGTTCCATCGAGCAAAGCGATTAGCCGGGAAAATTCAAGCCATTAACGTATCGTCGTGGAAAAAGGACGAAGAAACGCGCTGAAGATAGAAAAAAAGAGGGAATAATTTTGCTGGAAGTGACGAGCGATGAAATGGAGAGGGTAGTAGAGCCGAGAAGCGTTGGAATTGTTCGAACGAACATGCTCTTAAGTAGCCATTTAAAGTCCGCATTCCGACCACGTGAAATCTCTTTGGTGACTCTCTTGCTCGTCGAAATTTCGTCGCGTTAAAACGGTCACGTTGTGCCAACAACGGTGAAATATTACCACTTCCGAGTCCCGGCGAGCTTATAATGGAATACTATACCGTGGACTAAGTAATCGCGCTTAAATTACACTACACTAGTTGCTACAAAATGGAAAACTTTCGTCGTAATATTCTTAAGAGGCAATCACGACACGTGCAACGTTTGCCAGGGTAAATTGTTCCTTTGGTAAACTCAATGGACACTGGATCTGTGTTGTGTCTTGATGGACACCCTGCTGCGAAACAGCCACTGCTCGCTATGTGCTTTCGAGTGGGTTTTTCAATGGAGCATTCTTGAAAAGATGCGTGACAGATCCTGAAACGAGGATATGGCATATGTCGTTTTGTCGGTCAATAAATACAACTTTTTGTAGGACATCTGTTTTTTCTCTATCTGTTCATTTTTCTTTTCTTCTTCTGTTCTCTTTTCTTTTAACCAATGATGCTTGGTCTATGTCTAAAACTACGTCTACACTATACAGGACAAACTATAGACCTTTGTATTCTCTATGAAGAAAGGTAATAAAGCACTTAGATCAAAGGTTGAGCAAAAGGATATTTCAACTTTAATCTTACATATTAAATCAATTATAGACAAGATACGGATAAAAAGAAGACAAATGTACTGGCTAACTAGTCGAAATTCTAAACTCAGCATAGAAAATAAATTAAAAATTTACAAAATGATAATAAAACCAATTCGGTCGTACGGAATACCACTATGGGGGATAACAGCAAGTGAGCCACGTAAATAAACTAAAATCGCTACAATAAAAAATACTCAGAATAATAGTCAACGCCCCATGGTATGTCAGAAACGAAGATATACGCAAAGACCTAAAAATACCAACGGTCATGAAAGAAATCGGCAACTACGCAAAAAGATACAAGGAAAGAATAGCAACACATCCAAACCAGCTGGCTACTGGAACGAGCAAAGCCCATAAAAAAAGAAGATTAAATAGAAAACACTCCACTGATCTCACTAAAGAAATAAAATGGACAAATTCGAAGATGGTGTCTCGCAGGGGATAGATCCACATGTAATTTAGTAATAAAGTTAAACAAATTTACCAAATGTTCAACTGGACAAATTGTAAAGTACAAATTAAATAAATAAAAAAAAACTTTAATCTTGTACAACTTATCGTATGTATGAGAAACAAAAAAAAGACAACGCAGTACTTTTACGTTTACGTTCTCCAATTTAAATATTTATTTTATTTATTTTCAACTAAGCACTTTCAGATATCAGTATTCTAACACGCACTCTCATAACGTGTGATTAAATGTTAAAATTATTGATTTCCATAAAAAGTTTATGACCGTGACATTTTCGATGGTCCAATAGATTGAGAAACTGTTCATAGCATATACGCTCACAACATTCGGGCTAGGAAAATTTACCAAATGTTCAAAGAGAAAAATTGTAAAAAAAAGTCAAATTAAATAAAAAAGAGAAGAAAAAAAGTAAAAAAAAAAATAAAAAAAAGAACAACATTCGAGGTAGTTTCCATTTTATTTTGAATTTATCTTATTTGGTCGAAAGGAAAAAACTTTCCTGACAACAAAATGAAAAATATTCTTGTTTATACGTAAAGAGTAATTTCAACCGTATATCGATATTTTCCATATAAACATATGTACGTGATAAATTTTTATTACAAATCAGAGAGGAAAATGCGAGTAAATAAATGCGTGGAATTATAAGGAATTAAAGGAAACGCGGTGCGGCATTACATTTTAGGTACATTATCCATTACTTTAACGGAATACAGTCGACAGAGTGTATACGTGTATGGAGGACGTAAAATAACTGAAGCACAAAGAGAGATGCGCGTAAAAGGGCAGAGCAAACCAAGGAAAAGTAGCATAATGAAATGAACGATGGTGGCTCTTTTCTTTCTCTTTCTCCGTATCAACCGATATCGACAATATATTCAATAAGGGCATTAACTTTTATACTATTTCAGAGTATCTTCAAAGAAAAATTGATCAGATCACTTATGTACATCCACTGCATCTAGTTATCTTATATTTTATTTTGGATAGAAATAGCTTTTAGAATTTCTTTTCTTGCAACGATGAAAAATATACAGATGCTTTTGATAAAATGAATTTCGATTTTTATCGAAATCGAAACACGATTTTCAGCATACTAGCGAAAATAAATTCCTCCAGCTATGACCACTATAAATTAGAATTTATGTTATACGTCTGTAGTACCATCGTTAACGTTTAGCCAGGTTTTTCACTTTTCTTCATTTTCTCTACCTCCGCTGAAAAAAAGCTGTAACCGTGTCTATTTCTACATAGATCTACAGCCGACCTGTATCTGTATATACAGATATGTATATATGTACATCGTATATACTGTATATACGTACATCGGCGTAAGCAAAAAATACAATCGATGTAACCGCAGAACCGACACGGTGTGCAATTACCGTGGAATCCGGAAATTTTAATTAAATCGACACGGAAATCGTTGGTGAAACGAATATTCTAACAACTCGGTAAAAGTAATTTTCTCTCGATAGCAGATAGACGATACATTTCTCTGAGCGAAAATCATCGTTAACATTTAACGTGTATTATCACATGTAACGTGTAATTAAGTACTTGAGGATTTCTTGTAATAAAATGAAATATAATAAGTATAAATGAAAAAAGCACAAAAATTGTTAACATGTTTTTGTTTAACTGAAAAGATATTACGATTGATGGCGAATAATTCGTTATACGTGGTGATGCGGTAACGAGAAAAATTTTAAATGAACTGTCCCCGGTGACAAGTCTTATCAATAACAGCTCTCGTGAAAACCGACGCTTTTTATCTCCGTACAAATTCCTGTTCATATATCGCTGAATTTGTTACAACCCACGTATTTTTTATTTTTACTTTTAATCGTTACAAGAGCTCGTAAACATAAAAATAGAATGCTTCAACAGGAAAAAGAAACTGATAAGTCTTCCTTCATATATATATCTTTTTTTATTAAAATGCTTTCTCTTCCACCGAACTTTTCGCTGGTAAAATAACGTTTGAAGTTTAAGTTTAGATTTACAACTTCTAAGGAACAAACCTTCCACAATAGCTTCGCGATTGATTTCTTGAAAGAGAGTACACGAAATTGATACTCTCGAGCACGGAAAGGTTGAAGGTTACTCTCTGTCTACATATAAATTAAAAAAATTAACTCTTCGCATGTCTTCCTGTCTTCAGTCTCATTTTTAATTAAAAATGAAGTCAAAAATGTGTTGAAATTATAGAGAAGCAGTTTTAAAATCCAGTACCAATCCACCAATTGACAGCCAATCTTGTACATGAACAGGCAAAGAAAAACTCAAATCCGAACAAAGTTTATAATTAACAATACAAATATAGACTGATCAGAAATAGATAACGATGAATTGAAAATCATTTATGCGCTAGAATTATTCACGACGATCGCTCGCACGTGAAGCTCAATTAATAGCTTAATTAGCATAAATCATCCTTCTAACGTTTCGTAAAAATTCGATCCGGTTACCAAGTTTACACGGTTCGTTCACTCGGCGTTTTATTTGCTTCGTTTGTTTCCTGTTTAACGAGACAATGGAAAAGAAAAGAAAAAGGGGAGAAAGTATGAATCTGAATAAAAGTATCGATAATTGCGATTATCGAAACAAAATCAACTGGGTGGAAACGGATTACGTAAGAAATAAACGAGTTCAATTAATATACATAGCTCGTGGATGAAATTTATTTTTATTAAATTGCCAGAGGAATATTTAAGCGCGTATCAAACGTATTCGACCTGGTAACCTTTTGGCCGATTTCGTGACGGTTGCTCCTCCAATAACAAATGACCGAAAGTTATCAAATCAGAAAGGCAAATTGCCAGGTAATAAGAAAACCCTACTTATCTCTGTGGACGTCGACACACAATCTTTTTTTGCGAGAAATAGAATGCATCACCTGACGATTGAATTTCCATACTCAGTGGTTCGCCAGAGTATTCGAACACCTATCACAGAATTATTTTATGGATACGTTACGTGCATTACACGAGAGTTTTTCAGATTTCCTCGACACTGTAGTGAGTATGAAACACAACTATCGTATTATAATGGTAAAATTTGAAACCGGTCCGAAAGAGTATAGAAGTTACAAGACGTTTATTGCAAACAGACCTTTAGAGTATTGCAGCCCTTAGCAGAAACAAGAATAACATTTGCATGATTTTAACCAAAAAGAAATCACTAATAACTTTGACAGTTGAATGCGACTTTAAAATAAAAAAAAGAAAGGAAAAAACGAATCTTTGCAAAGTGTGTGCTTCTAATAAATATCTTGTACATATAACTTCCATATGCATTGCCAGATTCGTTCGCAATTTTGCCAATGTAATCAGGATAACCGTTACGGTGCTAATGAAATTTCAAAACGTTTTGTATAATATATGCATAAAAGATTCCTAGTTTCTAGGAGTGTTCCAATAGTCACTGGTGTAGATACATACATTCACATGTCATATCTTATCATCCAGTTTCTATATTTACTATATTTTTATTTTCGTCAATATTAAAAAGTAAATATTTACTATATTGACTTTTCACAGTACGAAATACATATAGATGACACTTTATCTATTATTCATGTATTCGTATCAATTGAATATGTTTAATCGCTGTGCTCTTGTCTTTTGTTATTATTAATTAGCTTACTAGCGGGTTGTTAACTTGTCACTTCTGTTGCTCAGATTGCTTGTTAATTAACGTGAAACATGTGAGTTATATTTGTCGATTCATTAATCGTTTCGTTTTTCATTTTTACGCCAGCTAGCCTTTCTGAGAATGCAACGATAATTTGTCGTCTCCATGAGGATAATTTGAGACTCATTATGGGAATATTAATGATGGTCAACGTTTCCCATGTTTCCTTTAATAACAATCCAAATTAATCCAGAGAGAGTCCCGATTATCAGAATACCAATTGTGGAATATCAATTAACGGAGAAGGGAATGGCCCTTGTGAAAAAATATGTTTATCTTCCTTTATTTTGTACGAATAATCGAATAATTAAATTCCTGCTGTAATAATAATATTTAGGAATCGTTATTGATTGGATTATTGTATGAAAATGTAAACGAGTGAAATTTGTGTATTTTAAACTTCATATCCGTGTTCGTTATGTTACAACGATTCTCGGTTATACATCGAATAATCGCTCATGCACATCGTTCAATAAACAAGCTGTAATTTCGTTGAAATTAAATTTGAAACGGGTCCGGCGAAAAAATGTTGAAATATTTCATTTAGGAAGCTTTTTAAGTAAGTATCCCGCTAGTAAAATAATTTCTATCTTTTTACCGCGAAACCGTAGAATCACGGATAAAAAATTTATTTCGCATTGCGCGAATCAAAAAATTTTTCTACGGAAAAACGCACGAGTGTAATCAACTTTTCCTTCATCCTTTGCGTCGACGCGACGTATCGTTGAACAAATACCAACAGCTCAATCGGAAGTATCTATGTTTATAACGTAAATATCAAATATCTTTTTCATGTTTTTCAAACAGAAGTGCAATATTATTTGTTACTAGAAGCAAATAAGCAGAAGAAAGCAATTTATGATATCAGTTTTAAATATCGTGCTTATGTTCATCATATCAAAATTAATCATTTTTTTTTTTATTTCTCCGTAGGCTCCGTTATTATGTGTAATATCGATATAAATATCTTTTTCACGTTTATAATATCAAAATAAAATAAATAGAAAACCATTCGCTATTAAACAGGAACTAGCAAAAAGTAACAAACTTTTTCCATTTCTATTTCCATAATAGTCACGATATTTCCTTTTGTGTCTCAATTTACTCATAAACTATCCGATTTTTCGCTCACCATTGTGTCCAAAATAAAGACATACTCTCAGTTCCATTGTGTCCTTTCAACGGAGTATCGAATCCGCGTGACATTTACAGTTTTCACTCATCGTCTCTGTTGAGAATAAAAAAAAAGAGGATATTAACAGAAGAGCCACATTCCATGCTACACATATTATTTATTCATTTCTGTTTCACGATTATCGGAACCTTGTTAGCCAATTTCGAACGAATCATCCTCATCGTTATTCCTCCAATTTCTTCAAATTTTTTTTTTTTTATTTATTTATTTATTTAATTTGTACTTTACAATTTGTCCAGCTGGACATTTGGTAAATTTTTCTAATTTCTTCAAATCTAAATTTCCTTTAATAAATCCACGTAATTTTCGCGTATAACAATTTTTTTATCTCCGTTCTTTCGAGCATATGAAAGTTATGGTTCATTTTTCAAAAAAATTTTTTCTGGACTTTTTCCCAGGCTCGTTTAATGGAGTTATGAATAAAAAACGACGGCTTAATTGCGTAATAGCCTTTTCGAGGGTGAAAATTTGTTTCATGAATAAACTTCTATTGAGATTTACTCGGATCATCGCGCGTCTTCATTTCCTTTATCTCCTCGCCTTATCACCGTGTCCATTTCATCCTCTTTGATTCAGCTCTGATCGATTCTCTGGATTTTATTTCATCCAAGTGAATCGATTCGTGACTTTTCTTCTCGTTCATTTCGAAATACGGCGTCACAAGAAGGAGGAAAATCGGAAAGTAAGAAAGACGCGTGATCTGCGAATAAATATTCCATCAGAGGATTTTTCCTATCAGCCGACGTGTCTTTCATGTAGATGCTAAAGTAGGGGAGAACTTGCGAATAAAAGGGGGAAACCATGGGAGATTAATGGACTGGAACTGGAGGATGTTTTTTTCAATTA
The DNA here is from genome assembly GCA_014737475.1 of Bombus confusus. NCBI lineage: Eukaryota > Metazoa > Arthropoda > Insecta > Hymenoptera > Apidae > Bombus > Bombus confusus. Next base: position 4,754,374 of record JACXIV010000040.1, on the reverse strand, counting down.
TCGTCACATCGTCGAGAAAATAAAGCTATCCCTGAAATTGGTAGGTTCGTTTGATACGAGCTGTTTTGGAAGAAATTTTGTACTTGCTGTAAACGGTGTAAATTGTTCAATTAATAAGAAAAGGGACGAAGAAGAGATAGAATCGACTGATTTTCTTTGAGTCTATGGCCTACGGTATTTCTAGAAAAATAAAAGTTGAAGACGAATGAAGAAACTCGATACGAGCAGAAATTCTAATTTCTGGATCGTCGAGCGCCACAAGCTCCTCCTAGCAAGCGAAAGTTCAAAAGCTAAAAGCTGGAATCTTGCTTAAATTCATTGTTGTCGATGGAGCGGATAAAACTATTATTACATAATCGTGGAGGAAGCTTTTGAAAGTTCTAGTGCTTGAAGGTTCGAAGTCGTATCTACTGTGTATTAACGCGATAAACTTTCTTAACTAAAGTTGCGAGTAAAGTTAAGGAAATTCTGAAAATTGTACGTGAAAAGGTCCCAATCACTTTTATCGCTGAAGTAATACTACGTAAATTGTGAAATACGAGTTCTGACATAACGAGATCGTAAAAGTCAAAGTAATTAAACTTTAGATTTCGAAACAAGGGGAGAATTGATAGAAATATAGGCATGTAACTGTATTCTCCGAAACCTTGGTTAGAGCTGTAAGCAAGACATTTTTAATACAAGGTTTTAGCGTGATTTTTATGTATTAAAATAAAAATTTATATTTATATTCGAAGATTGTGTAATGACGACTACAGACAAATTGGATTGAACAATCAAATACACAAGATATTTGAGTTATATAAGAAAAAATAATCCATTATGTAGATTATGTAACTCCAATGAATTTAAAACAGAATGCAGTGTACAAATACAATCTACAAACTCTAAGACACGATCTGTTGGTACCGTTACTCGATGCTTTAATTTACGACCTCGTTATATCGTGGATCGTATTAATTATACGAGCAACGATAAAGAAGTCTCATTTGAATTTTTTCCCTTATGTCTCTAGTTAATGCTTTATTGCAACCGGTAGAAAATCTGCATTTTTGATAAGCTTAGACATAAAATTATTACCATCTAGTTCTATTAATTCTACTAGTCCTATATTGGCTATCAAAATATATTGACGTCAATCATTTTTAAATCATTTTTCATATTAAAGTAAAGATTTCATACAAGATTGGAAGATAGATAAAACAATTTAAAAGATCCATCAAACCAAAGAGAATTACTACTGATACCTATAGATATCATAGAGATACTAGATATAGATGTTTATACATACATAGAGAGACTAGATATATAGATATTAATTTGGAATTAATAGAAAAATTAACAGGAGTATAGAATTACAATTGGAAAAATGAAACAAATGTTTGGTCAGTAGCATATATAGTTTTATAGTTCTTTCGTAACAAGTAAATCCAACATCTGTCTTCTCATCTGTCTTCAATGATGATATAGCGAAGAAAAATAGGTAGAGACGAGCTTATGCATTCCGCGAGAAAGATCATGTTTCAGCGCATCTCTCAAAGTGGAAACAGTTAATCTTCACAGATATGACAATATCCAATTAATAATAATCGTAAAAACTAAGTCTTTCTCAAGTCCCCTAGACTCTTCATTTACTCACCACGTGTGATAACGATATTTTATCAACTTTTCTGTCCCTCTTACTTTTACACCCCATTCGTTACCTCTCTTGCATGAGATCTTCTTCGCGCGATGAAACAAAAATGAGAAAACTCGGGAAAGAAAGGACACGCTCGAGTTTTGAAATTAATCCTCGCTGTCCCGCGAGATGAATTAGAGAGGGAGATCGATCGGTCTCGAGTTTCGATACATACACCGTCGGACAGACTATTATATATCGCACGTCAGCTACCATACATCGGCGTTGTTAATAGATTTTAATTAATGTCGTTTCTCGGCCAGGTGCACGCTGGTCGGATCGCTTAATTACAAGATGTTCTCTGACCACCGCCGTTACGGCCGACTGCGTAAATAATAGAACGAGCCTTTGACGGGAAAAAGCCTAAGCCACGATACCTCAGACCACCACGAATTATTCACCTTGTTCGATATATTTGCTCTTCGTAAATATTCAACGAACGATATGTCGAGAGAATATCGTCAAAGTATTCCAACGTAAAATTAGCAAGTCTCTTCAGGCCAACATTTCTGGATGGAAAAATAAAGATGCTTCCTTACTTTCTAATAAAACGAACAAAAATACATCGATCTTAATACATAATCAAGTAGCAATATTTAAAGCCTCGTGATAATTTTACAGGGACCAGACTGAAGGAGGATAACTGTTAACTTATAAATACATGTCCTGTGTATGTGATGATCAGAGATGAGACCATCACACCGGTTAGGAATTAAATAGGAACTAAATATTGATATGTATTTTCTTGCAAATATAATAAAAGCTATATTTTGTTAATTCTTTGTATGAAAGTTACACTGGAAATTAATCAGTTGTCGTGATATTAAGAAATGAACAAAGTACATAAAAGTTGAGGTTTTTGTGTCCTGAATTGTGTAAAGAACCTATATGCATTCCTCAACACATGCATATGTAGATACTTTTAGATTATGTACGACGTATGCTATCGACTTGACTGTGGTAAGAACTAAGATCGCCAAAATTATGAAAAATATTTCGTGATAATTCATATTAAATATGTATATATTATATTATTATATTATATTATATATATATATATATATACAATATAATAATATAAATAATTTGTAATGATTTTCCCAGTACTTATGAACGCAAGTGTACATATATTCCCCGTAAACGAAATGGTGTGTTAATGGAACTCGTCTTACAGCTTTTACGCGGCTTCGTTGGAAAATCTGGGGGCCGGAAACATTGTATCGACGTCGAGAGCCTGATCGAACTCGATATTTGTCGAACTGTGCGACGAAACGCGATCAGACTACTCTTAAAAACTATCAAACGATTACGAGCAAGGGGGAAACAACGAGCACGCTTAAGGGAAGACCTAAACAATCGTAAAACTATTATCGTTATGGCAGTTCGGTAACAATCACCGGTGGGGTATCTCTCCACGGGCTATATTTTCGCTTTTAATGGGGCGAAAGACTTTCCGACTAGATACGTGCGCGAGTTGCCACATTGAGAGTTTTACATTTTACGCGAATCGGTGCCCACGCTCGATTCCGCTCGTTTCCGTTCGATGCGGGCGGCTCTCGAGCAATGACGCGTAACGAGCCATCATAAACGTTTAGAATTTTCTCGAAACAAATCGACCTTCCAGCTTCTGCGTTCCGTTTTTCCTCGCTTGCTCGTACGACTGTGCACTTACGTAAATTGATTTCCTTCTATGTGTGCAAAGGGTAGAAGAAATATTTGCATTTATAGCCTCTTACGGCACGATTCATGATTTTTTCTCTATGACAAAATATTTTTATCGGAAAACGTTTCAAACACATTTGACACAGCGAGTGCTTGCTATGTCAAATATAAATCGGACATTGATAAATGTCCGAAATTTTTGTTGGATTTTTTGAAAGCACAGAGGAGTAAAAAGTGGTTCGATCTGCCTAAGGGGGGGCTTTTTCAAACACTTTTTTTTTTGATAATGAAAATTGCATTTAATTTAAAGATAAACATTTGATCATCGATGAGCTAGGTAGTACGATAATTCTAAAGTAGTAACATTAAAAACGATCTCAATTTTGACATTTGGATCGTTTACTTTAAAACTCTCCCTCTGCCTGCCTCTCTCGCACTTTTCTGCATTTTATAGATCATAAATTAGAGGGGAGTGTTTTTCATAGGTACTTAAACATTTCAAGCAAATGAAATAATAACTTTAACGATGGGAGATAGAAGACTATATTTACGAGCGAACGGTAAAGACAAATGGGACAAATAGCAAAGAATTGAAGCATATGGCGTGATCGTAAAAGTGGGTTATTTGTGGCGTGATTTGCAGTCGTGGAGAAGTAGCCTCGGCTAGCCAAGATCTCCGACCCTCGCTATAATTGTCCAAGTGTCAAAATCATTTTTACTTTTGTTCCGCTTGGCACGTTTTCCGTTTCAAAACCTTTCCAAATGTATATCTCTAGGTTACAACCCTTCTCGCATCAAAATTGTAAAATCAATCAATGATACTCGAAATTTATTAAGCTATAAATTAACTAAAAAACAGCAGGAACAACGAACGAACAAACATAATAAATTCTCAAAAATTCCACCGCATTACTTCGTCTTATGATCTCGCAAAGGCACGAAAGTTATTGCTGTCATAATTTATAGCAAGGAAACACGACCAAGATTTTTATTTCTCGCTAGCGGATACCTCTATTCGCTCGTCTATTCTTATAATTCCTTCAACCGCTCCGAATCCTCGTTATTGCTCGTTTGCAACGACGCACTTGGACATCATTAGTGAGTTAGAAAAAGCGTGAAGGCCAGCCGAGTTTCTTTTTCTCTGTCCAAGCGTCTCTTTATCATTATATTGAATATAATATTACAGTGTGTAATTTTGAAAGATATTTGCCAACTCATATACGTATATACCGCATCAAAATTCATCAAATCGAATATTTTTTCAAACTCTACTTCCTCTAAAAGTTTCATCAAGATTGGTGACGAACCCTTATGCGCATCTTCCCATTCAGTAGCGAAACTATATAAAAATTGAACGAACCGGTTCTTAGAAGATACTTGCATCAAAAATCAATTACTTTATTATGTTTTCTTCCCGATTGACATTTAAAAAAAGATAGCAGAATCTCTCAGCCAACAAAAATGTTATCGGTCATCTTGTACGAGCAGGTTTTTCGAACTTCAGAATCTACTTTTCCAAGAAATCGATTCGTTGCGTTCCTATCAACCGAGCTGGACACGTGTTTCTTTTTCTTTTTTTGTACACGACAAAGGGAGAAACGTTTTTAACAGAAACGAATGCCAACTACAGACGCGCTCTGTGCTTTCCAATCGAAATGTCTTTCGATACGGCTAAAGCTGTGGCGTTTCGATGATGCAACCTTGAGGCACGCGCGCCATTGAACGCGAAACGATTGCAATTTGACACGTTCGTCCTTGGAGGGATGCAAATCAGAATTTCGTCCATCGTCCCTGTCCCTTGTCCGCTCGATAAATCCCGAAGATTATTTTTCTCCGCCTCCCCTAAGTGAATTTTTCAAGGCCCGCCTCCGTTCGAGCCAGACACCTCAAGGCCACGAATCACACAACCTGCTCGCACAGTCGGCAATTCGCACGAACGCGTTCTTTGATCTAGATTAGACAACGATACAGATGGTGGTAAAATTAGGGGTATTAGATGGCGATTAAGGGGCGAGACGCAAAGATACTTTTAGGTGCGAGGAAATGGTTCGATAATATTCCCGGAGATATCAGATTTGTTCAATCTCTATCTTGAGTTCTTTAAATTGACGTCTTTTTTTTTCAATTATCTTACATCACCAGATTCAATCAGAATCGAACACGCAATAAACTCTTATAAATCATGACATAGTACCACGCCAGAAAAATTTACTGATAATTCTTATTGAATTGATTGTAAAATTACTTCCAAATAAAAAAAAAAATATCTTACATTACATATGTGTATTGTTCCGGTTGTAATGGATTGTAATGTTGAAGATTAAAGATTGAATGTAATGGATCCATAATCACAGGCAGAGTATGGATGGAGAAACATAATAAAATAAATATATCATATCGTGTTGATTATTTTTTAAATAAGTTTGTGTATAGGACTTCTAAAAAAAATTAGTCGGAAGTTTCGTAAATGTTTGTTTTTTTTTGTCAAAATTGTTAGGTAAAGTTAGAAAAATTTACCAAATGTCCAGTGGGACGAATTGTAAAGTACAAATTAAATAAATAAAAAAAATTGTTAGATCTCAAACAGCGTGGTGAAAGTGTTTTCGAGAGTTGACTTACAGTTATTTCTTAGCGAAACCTCGGTATCCTGCAAAAGGATCCAGTTACTCTTCAATTAAATTCTACACCGTTGCTAGTCGACGTTGTTACGAAGTAGATTGAAGAGGATTTTTGTCACTAACGAGAATGCTTAGCTTGATTACGGGCTTTAGCACCTCCTAGCTCATTAACAGCGTTATTGCAATAAAACGTACACAGAAGATCTATGTTATCGAATAATAAATAACATAACAAAGATATTTCTATTTTTTTCCATATTAATACAATTTCCAATATCTATTACAGTTTATTAGTTTCTAAGAGCAACGTAATATCCTCAACATTCTTAGCATGTTTCACGTAGACGTTTTAATAATAGCATAATTCAATAGATAAACTGAAGAGCTGAGCGAAAAGTTCCAATAGAAATGCGTTCTTTTAAATTTTGCCAATTACGTCATTTGTTGTATAGCTCGCTGGCTATAAATTTACAAATTTGCAGGGAAAAGTAAATGGCAAAAAACACTACAAAAATGGATTTATTGGCAATTTACTTTACAATAGCTCTGAAAGCAAAAATAAATTAATCTAGCACTTCTAACTTTTTCACCTTTTTCAACTTCTTAACTATGTAGGCGAGAGGGAAATATATAGATATATAAAAATATACGATAATGTTTCTCTTTAGAGCGCTGTTTTGCCTGTTAATTACACTTTCACTTCGATTCACTCATCAGGCCGACAGATATACCTACATAGAAAGATGTTCGCATGGAAGTTACGAAAGTTATCTCGGTTAATTTTCTCCGGTTAAAGTTTCGCTGCCTCAGGGGACGATCAAACTTCTCCTCGGGGATACCATCGACGTCCTTTCATCCCACCAAATCCTTTGGATTAAACTTATTTCTTGCGTTAAATATTTGCTGAATATGCTCCTACATGAAATTCCTACATTAGAATTATTAACCTACATCACGAAAGAATATAACCATCAAAATCAATAACGTCCAGCGATCCATTGTATTTTACGATAAGACGCGCAAAATAAACTTCTTTTATACGCGTTAACACGTTTGCTATGCATTCGATTTTTATTTCCTATAATGCTGTATGCTAATGAAAAAATGTTATACGATACCTCTCTTTATATTGTGAATCTTTACATATATATATATATATAGATCAGAATTATAGCGATCTTTATTTAGATAGATAGATGTATTTATTTACAGCGATTTAAACAGAGAACTATGACTATTTAATTAGAACCCGATGTAGTAATGTGATACAACGAAAGACAACTAAATTTGTTCAACTACTCAACTTACTACTTGCAACTAACAACTTACAATTCATGAGCAACTACTCGCAGTTTACTCTTAACTGCGAGTAGTCGCAACTCGTAGTCCAACTACAACTATCGACTACTGACCACTCTCCCACCAAAACCATTTTATACCAGAGTTTAGTAGAGAGTCAGTACTCCTACAACGCAGCTGTGGATGACCCAACATGGTCCCGGACACCTTTCTTAATTGCCCAATGTCCTAAAGGGCCACGGGTATATTACTCATCGGGATTTCCCATCCTTTCCAGTCCGTCAGTACTTTCACTGATTTCTACCTATAGTTCATCGGGATTTTCCCAAGGGTTTTTCCACGATACTACACACACACACACACACATATATATATTTATCCGAATTCTGTTATTAAAAAAATAAAAGAGAGCTGTATAAATTTGAGCCCTTCTTTGGTACTTAAGATGCCTGCAAATGAATCATTTTTTAACTGTTTTACCATTAACATTGGTTTATCGAAGATAATAAGAAAATTTGAAAAAGAAAATTAAAACACATACAGAAGAAGAAATAAGACGATATTGAAATATATATACATTGATGCATTTATGAAAGAAATATCTTGAAAACGCCCTTGGACCATTCCACCGACAATATCATTTTCTAATTAAAGTCAGGAAAGACGCGTAACTTGCTCCACTTGCGTGGACCATTTCGTATAAAGCTTGATACATCAGGATGAAATTGAATGTGAACAGTAACGAAGCGCTCATCCCAAAGACAAGCACGAAAGCAATTTCTGAACGTTGGAAACGATTGGGGGAAAAGTCGCTGAGAGGCAAGATCGTTAGAATAGTTGGAATGTTAACGAATACGTTCGCACTTTCCAACTGCGAAACAGTTTCGCGATGTTGTTCCGCGAACGACGTGGTGTACTGTAACGAATTTCCGTGGATGTTGCACAATCGAAACTCGGTGTACATTTCGCAGCGAGCGAATCAGACAGAATATCGAAATATTTGTGACAGAGAAGGAAGGCTTGATAAATTCATTTGTGGGTACGGCTCGATTCTTTGGAAAGCATACGAGAAGGAAACACACCTACGCTTCCAATACGAATAATTCCAGGCAACATTTGACATAATACTTAGCTCTTTGTGCTCATATCTTGTGACAAGTTTACGCGGGATGAAGCTTTTGGAAACTTATTTCACAACTCGGCCAAGTTCAGATCTTGTTTGTGCTGGCAGTTTGACAACTTTTCAAAAATTTTTTTTATAAAAATTCGTCTGATTTCAGTAACTAATATACATTCCCGTTCGCAAATATATTAAAATAAGCAAAATTCCATCTTTGAATTCCCTCCGAATTTTTATTGTCGTTTTTCAACGACAAGCGTTGATTAAACGTTTATATAATATAACGGAGACATTGATATGCTTGCTGGAATTTTTCCAAATTTTTCGAAAGTCTAGAACAGTGAAAAAATTAAACTTGGATGTAAACGATTCAGTTTGCCTGCGTAACATGAAGAAATGTTTAGCTACGGTGTTACATAATTCGATGTTACTAAGACCACATTAATGTTGAAATACTACACGCAAAATTGCATCCAGTAGGGATCGCAATTAACCTTTTCAATTTTATGGACGCTTATATGCATCAAGCCAGATTTATTCTCTTGGCCTATAAACACATATATGAGCCGGAAAAAATTGCATTGCTGTAACTATAGCCTACACGAAGTCTTATATACGCTCAACGAAGTTTATGATGATTTTCTTCCAGCCAAAATGTGTTGCGGCTTTGAAAGCTCAGTATAAATTCCTACAAAGACGCCAAAAACACGTTCGCGATAATACGTGATACGAAAAACGGCTTTTACTTTAACGAACGTAAAACTATTGACTCTCTTTTATATATTACGATGGTTTTCCATTCGTATAATCCAAAAATGCTTTAAGACTCTCACGGTTCAAAAGTTATGCGTACATATGTCAAATTCAGCATTTTTAGCGTGTTTTACACGTTATGCTGACGCCATACTAATCGGCAATATTACGTCCCCAAAAATAAAATTCAATCGGAAAAACCATCCATACTGAAAGAACTACGAGTTATCTCGTTCTTTTTCCCCTTCGTTTCTCTAATTCAACAGATCTCATCTATCGCCTTATCTTTCCACGTTGCTAAATTTCTTCAATTTCCAAATTTCACCACGCCAAAAATATCATGTACGACGCTGAACGAAAAATGTGACAGTCAAATGACAATTCCACGAACAATCCGTCGGAGTGGAGAAACGTCCGCATCTTTTCGGAAATAAATTGCGGCGAGAAAATCGTTCGCCATGAGCGTACTGAATGAAAAGGATGTCGTTCGACAGTGTCGCGAGAAAAACGAGCTCAAGGTTAAAACTGTTCGACCGTATACACGGTGTTACGAGCCTTTGCGGCAGCTCGTATCGATCGTAGTGCCGATCGACATGCGATAGCGAGGAAAATCGAACGGAGGTCCTGTCACGGTGAAAGTAACCTCAGCTCACGACGACAAATCACGTTACTCGCGGCCTCCTTCCCAGTTTTCCGCATATCGTGCGTCCACCCCTTTTTACAGGCTTTTCTCCATCGTCCATTATCGAGACAAACCGTCTCGTCGATCTTGATATGACGGATCAGCCCCACGCCAGACATCCGACCATGTTGTAAGCAGTTTTCCCCCTTTTCTGCTTGTCTGCGTGCACGCGTTTTAAGGATCATCCTTTCATCTTCCATCATTTTTGCAGGAAATTTTGAAAAGGATTTTCGGGTTAGGATGTCTTGGACCATTCAAGGAATCACGAGGAGAGTTACCAGATATTTCGCTGATGAATATTTCGGAGGAACATCAGGTTCGCTTTACATGCTGACGCTTACTGAAAGTATTACTTTATCGAAAGCAGTTATGGAATAGTTGTCAAAGACGATCTGTATTATGCAAATGTTTCTATAAGTGTCCAAATACTTTGACGGGTCGCTGTATGTAGCGAGAGATAAAAGTATTTGTACAGTTTTAGAACACAGAATTAAGGAAATCAATATTTCCTATCTCTCCTATATATTTAAATATATTTAATAACTCCTTATCGTACACAGGTACTTATAGTAATGTAAAACATTACGGTTTAGCCGAGACAGAAGTTACTAAAAACTTAGTACTATCCATGCCCAATGAATTGCAGGCGATTATTTGTTAAAAAGAGAAGCCCATAAAATATGAACCGTAACACAGAACATTACTTAATAATACAAAATAACGTACGAATATTTTTGTCGCAGCAATATCTTAACATTGAATCTCCTCTCATTATATATATTATATATTATTATATATAAGTTACCACATAGTGTACCTAATACGTGCAGCTACGCATATTTGTATATATAATAATATAGAAAATCTTCCTCTTTTTATTTTTATATTGCAACTGTACGAATACATTCGTCGCCCACGTACACGGATCTAACAAAGTCTTCCTACGAAAAATTGTATGATCGCATGGAAAATATGATTATCTCGTAATCTTTGATATAATGTACGATAGCGATTGTACTTTAAGTTCCATTAGTTTGTCCATAAAATTTGTCGCCTGGATGAGCTTTTAGCTAAACAGTAAATGCCTAGAATACTTGACAATCAACACGAGTTCCTCTATGTAGACCGTTTGGAAATTAACTATATTTGACTTAGACGATGTAATATAACAGAACTCTAGGAAGGTAGGCTAAAACAGGATCGTCCTGATCCTCTTAAGTGACCTACTACTCCGCACGTGTGTCGCATTTGTTACCGGGTTCCATCGTCTGAATATCGCGAAGGACATTTTCGGGAGACTCTTAACCAAATGATGTTGAGTCGAAGCGATGGAAGTATAATGGATTTTGATAATATATAGGATGTTTCACGCAAATAGGACAGGTCATAGTTTTAAAACGATGGCAGACAGGATGGAAGATTTTATTGGACACAATAAAACGATTTCAAATGACATACATCGTGTGGGACACGTGTTTGTTTAAGAATTCGGCGCGTTTCAAAGATCCGACAGTTATTCCTACTGTTAACAGATTTATATATCTTTCATACACTTTATGCGATCTTTTTATTCTACATAGAAAAGTATTAATAGGTGTATTTTCGATCGATTCGCGGGGAGACGCGATCGCTGAGAAGCGCGTCAACGGGAGTCGTAAGTTCCCGTTACGTTTTATAATCGACGCCGCGAAATGATCGATCCCCTATTTGCGTTGGGACAAGAAAGACGGTTGAATGAGTATAGCTCTGTATCGACAGGTTATAATATAATCTATATTTCCAACAACTTATCTCACTGATAGTACAACTGTTCGTGGGACTTAGCGTGGTAAGTCTCGTATGTTAGAGTAGTGATTCGCGAGACTACGATTATTATAGTGAGTGTGACTCGCGAGTGATACGTTGCGCGATAGCGGTTGAATGAGGACCCGGTATAAGAGATGCACAACGGCATATTAAGAACACGCTAGATTGAATTCACACACTGTAGATTAGATTCATATTAAATGTCTGGCTAGATGACGGAGGTATTTATATTGACCGGGGTTGGTCGCTGATCGCCCCACCACCAGTCATGTGAGTGGAAATCCCAGAGAAAATGGGAAAACTCAACTTTCCCTTTTTTTATGATGGACCAACGTCCCGTTACGTTTTACGGGACGTAACAATAGGAAAACATATAAAACACATCAATATATGAGAAGTAATATAAAGAATACACAGAAAAATATGTGTATAGTTACATTTGAGAAAATGTTATTTGCTCTTCATCGATACACGGGACTCAACATCTTTTTAAAATAATCGGAGCCTTTTTAATCTTGAATATTTCTGTTCAATTTCCTTTAGAATCTTACATTTCCCTTCGCTATATCTTTCCCAGTCCAACCAAATACAGGACAGAATATGCCATCTGTTACCAGAAACTTCACGGACCTTTCAAACGGTCTAACAGTATATAATTTTATTACACATGTAACTGTAGGATAATAAAACTACAGTTACAATGATAGCAAACTAGCCACGTTAAAATGACCTATCAATACCTCGAACTGTGCCAATATACAAACTTATCGAAAGTTCAAAGAATTTTTCCCATTTGTGAAAGCTTTCATACATAGGATCAAAATTGAACTATAAAAGGAAGTTTTTCAAGAAAAGAATAAACATGTGCAAGGTGTCTATTCGACATAAATTCTATTATTAATCCCGTGTTAGCAGGACAAAATCGTTCATAAAATAGGAAGGCTACGCTCTATACGAAGCAAGGTGGCATAGAACAATTTTGAAAACATTGTGTCCCAAATGTTTGTTTTGGTAATAGTTAGGCAAAGTTTATATTGACCGTATAAATATAATACAGTAGCCACAAAGCAGATAGACGGAAGTTGTTTATAAACATCGTAAACGGACCAAATAATGACGTGTATAATTGCTTTATGTGTATATTGCTGCGATTTTACGAGCATTTGAATAATAGAAGCTTTCATTATGATAGATTGGGAATCGCGGGGTGCAATTAATCCAGGTAAATCGTATATTTCACTGTTACTTACATTAGGAAGCCCGTACCTGCTGTTGTCTAGTCTACCACAGAGGTCAAATTGACCGCTTTCAAATTTCTACACAAATTTTAGCATATTTAAACGTTATCATATCGCTTCCTAATCTATGACTTTTCATAAAATATGCATACAATATATTCTTCGGTATCTATTTCCAGTTTGCTTTTTTTTTCTAAAAAAAATTTGTAGTCTGTCCTGCCTATCGCGAACGGTCAATAAGTATACAAAAGGTGTCGGTAGGTTTAGTGTTAAAATAACGCCGTACGATAAGAACGTTCGCCATATCTTTCAACGACGTTAGAAAATAAGAAAAGAAATTCTTCAACTTGACAAGAATGTCGATTAAATCATTCGATATAGTAGGCGTAATAAAAGTATCGATAACAGGCGCGGATACGAATATGAGACCTTTGCCAACTGGTCGACTATGTATAAAATTATGTCTGGTGATCAAAAAAGTTGCTTGTCGTGTGAACACGTCCGTTTGTTTCAACGCACTTCCTTGATCGCCACGATCAAATGTCTACGGTCTCATATATTTCCTTGAACCCAGTCGGGGGCGACTGATCGAGTGCGTATAGTCCTAAAGGCATTAAAATTTAACAGAGAGTATGTGGAAGCAGGAGAAAATATTTGACCGCCATCTGATAAAACACGAATTTCAACTTTTGCACGAGGTAAAGCTAAAATTGTATTATACATTAAGATATAAATATTAGAAAATATGTGATCTACAAACTCAAAGTAAGCAGGAGACGCTCTTAGGCGTCGCATAAACATCGTAGAGACGTGAAAAGAGAAGAAGTATATTTATCGCCTGTGAAAAGTAAAATTGTTATCATACAAATTTTACAAATGTCTTAATAGTCCAAGATTTCGAGTCGCTATTTTTATTTTTGAACAAAAAACTTGTCTCCTCCTAAGAATATACACCGTTTCTTACGCGACAAAATTAAAATTTTAATACATACAATGGTATTATATCTATAATTACAAAAGATATTTTTGTAAAAAAGCAAAAATTGTTAAGAACGCTTTTACAACATCGTGAAATTTGTTAAATGTATAAACGTACATCAAGATCTACATCTATTTCTTTTGATAATCTAATTTCTTATGGCAATTCGTGCAAATACTTCATCTTCATCGAAAGCTATTAAAAATTTCTTTTTCGACAATATTACTTATTATTCCGAGTGTCGTACAAAAGATACGAAATCTAAACTTTGGAAGCTTACACCACAGAATAAAACGAACAAATTCACTTTCAAATTCAACGCGATAAATTGCAAAAAACTCTATACCATTCGTAACTACGCTACGGGCACGTACAAATTCGCCCGGTTCATCAGACAAAAAACCGTCTAAATGAAATCCACTTTTCGCGCTCGTATCCACGTGCACGGGTTAAAACTGCTACTCGCGAGGCGACGAAAGAAAATAAAAATTTCAGAATGTCCGTGGACGTTAGTTGGTCCGATTTCCGGCACTTTGGCTTTCCTCGACGCTCAAAGATCACGCTTAACGAACTAAGATCAGTTATGCGTCTCCCTGTTGCATATCGTTTGATTCCGATAAAACTTTCTCGGGCATAAAGAAAGGAAGAAAATAAAAATATTAAAAGATAGAATCCGCTAATCGAAGCAGGACGAAATCATAATTGCAGTTTCATCAAGGGGAAGGGAGAAACGTAATTCCTGAAATAGGATGAGCATATCAAGGGTGGGATGTAACGATTTTCGATATTTCACGGCGATTAAGTGACTCGTAATCGGACGTAGCCCCCGTAACTTATTACTCTGGCGCAGCTGAGAGAAGCGAAGGCGAGGCCGAGGCTAACGAGAATGCGACTGACAACCCAAGAGTCGAAGATAATGAAGAGAGAAAAAGGAGCACAAGCGTTGAAAGCAATGACATCGAAGGTAAAAATCAATGTATATTTGATATTTTGGAAGATTACGATTTTGTAAATTGCACAGCGGTTGGACTTGCGTGTGTATTTTGAGTCAATAAGTTGATCTTGTTTGGTGATGGATAATGGATGTTTGGTAGACAATGGGCGTGATGTTCTTATTTCGCTCTACAAGATAGCTTGAGATAGGAATCGTTCGGCAAGTATCGAATTAACGATTTTGTGAAGTGGTGCAGGATAGATGTTATTTCTTTTTCGTTTTTGGAAATTTAAAATAAATTTCGTGCGACGTCGGTGTAAATCGAAAAGGTTCTAAAATAAATTTGCCACCTAATATTGGTTTGGAAAGTTTTTAATTTGGATGTTGTTTTAAACAACAACCTGTTCTAAAATATATTTCGTAAATTAGAATGTTTCGAATATTATTCAAAACGCGAATACTAAATTAAATTTAACGAAGATTATTTTCATAAAAAGTAAAAAAAAATTCATGGGGAATATACATCCCGTGTCAATAAAATTCATTTTTCTGTTTTCAATAGCCACTTGTTGCTTTATTACCGATAAACACACAAAAGTTTCTTTCGAGCACGAACAAAAATTAATAATAATCATTTGATAAATGAAAATTCTAAATAACGAATATTGAAGTTTAAACTGTAAATTTCGATGCATATTTTTCATCCTATTCATGTATTTTATACAAATATTTTATATACATTTGAACAAATTATCAAACAAATCTTTGGATATCGTCGATTGTTATCAAATATCAACTATTTTCCTACATCATCGTAGTATGACGAATGTACTGTTGAAAAAGATTGAAAAAAATTGAACAAAAATTACAAATATCAAAGTATACTTTTATTTTCCTGAAGATAGATAAAAGTTGTATTTGCTACACAAGCCTTTATCTTCCGTGAAAAATAAAAGAATGAAATAACCGAAGGAAACGTCTTTTCAAAAATGTCCGCAGAAAAACATTTTGTTTATTCGATCAGAAAAATCTGATGATATTTTACAGTTTCCCTATAACGAATTTTGCTTTTGATACGAGAAAGAAGAAACAGGAAGAACTCTTTATTTTTGCTCGCCGTCGATTCTTAACGTAATAAAAAGCAGAAACGTCAGATTAATAAAATTGTCGTAACTATGTTACAGAAGGAGACGCGAGAGAAAGCATCGCGGATAAAGGAAACAAACGAGAAGAGGAGAAGCTTGAAAGTAGTGCTGCTGCAGAGAAACGAAAAGTTTCGTTTGGCAAGCGTCCAATGTCAGGTCGTTGTTATAATTTTGATCGACTTTTTCATTCTGACAAAAGATATTTCGTGATAAGTTTATACCAGATATACAAGGTGGACTAGCTAATTGGAATCGTCCAAAATATCTGTCTTATTTTTTGTTGTATGAAAACTGATTTTTCAGAACAGAATTACACTATTTCAAGAAATGCGTGTATTAGTGAAAATATTTTTTTCTCAAGTTTATTTCTTTTACAAGATTTCGACGTTATCAACAA
Source organism: Bombus confusus (assembly GCA_014737475.1). Taxonomy (NCBI): domain Eukaryota; kingdom Metazoa; phylum Arthropoda; class Insecta; order Hymenoptera; family Apidae; genus Bombus; species Bombus confusus. Next base: position 4,738,063 of record JACXIV010000040.1, on the reverse strand, counting down.
AGATGTTCAATGTTATACGATACGCTTTTTAAATTTTCTACCCAAAAACATTAGCATTCTTGCGTGTGAAAGATCGAAAGATATTTCGATTTTAACTGCGAAATGGCACTCTGTTTTAGCCTCATCTATGTAAATTTGTATAATTGAAACGGATGAAAAAGGCAATGAAAACAAAGAATACGAAAGAGCATAAGAGTTTAAAGTGAAAAAAGAAGGTTCAGAAACAAAAAAAAAAAGACGGAGAGAAGAAGCGTCTTCGGTGATTAAATTATCGGTGATTAACGAGAGTAATTACAGGTGGTTTGTACTCGAAAAGAGTAACAGGTTATCGAAATTGGGGGGAAAAATTGAAGACTGCGGGGAAAGGCCCGTTTTACAAAGTTCTGTTCCTATTCGTTTCACCAAGCAGATAGGAAACATAACTTGTGTAAACTATCGAGAAAGTAGTTTAAGTCTATTTCACCGTAGATAGCAGCCTCGAGGATGGAAGAAAGGATGAGGACGAAGAAGATCACGATGGCGATGATAACGAGAACAGTATAAGAATCGAAAGTTCATGGCTAAGGCAGTTTATTTATAATTTGTGCGTTCATTTCGTCGCATATATAGCCTGTATCCTGATCGTGACTCTGACTCTTGTGACTGGATATTTTCTAAACGCATCGATGTAAGCGGTTACGACAAGTAGCTATAGTAGTTGAGCAGGTAATAATATTTATGTTATTGATATTGAACATTTTTACCTTTGCAAATGTATTCTTATTGGACTGCAAATTTTTCTGCAAATTCATATTTTCATGACTGCAATTAAAAGAGCAAGATTATCTTGTGCCTTTGTGCATATCATCATCGAGAATTAACGAATATTTTCCAGCATCTAATTGTAAGAAAGAAGAACCCGAATCTCGGAAACAGCGCAACTGCGCGATCGATGGTCATCGTAGAGCGGCGAAGAATCTAAGCCATACCGCCACGTTTGATTATGCTGAAAGCACGCGTCTGTTCGTGTTCCATGGATGGACGTCCTCGTTCACGTATTCGGTTGATCCGTGGTCTCTAAACGACCGTAAGAACAGGTTCTCTCGACCTGATCACTGCTATCGATTCGAATGCCGAATTGAAACTGGACAACGACTTGATGTATCGATTCCATTGCATGGCCCAGTTCCGTCGAACCTGGCACGTTCAGATAAGGACACCATGAGTCAGCAGAGTAGCTTCTTCCCCTCTGTGACTTTCTGACTTGATTTAGGCTTGATGCAGACGAGCAATGCGATGCCATTGAGACTTTGCAAGATCTGCATTTTTGCTACTAGATAGAACAAATATATACTTTTAACTTTTAATGGAAAATAAATATTAACGACAGCGTTATGTACGATGACATTTAAGATGGAAGTGTAAGACTTGGAAGAGTTGCGTTTCTAATGACAGGACTGAGTTTTGTTGTGAGCTCACGATAACACGCTATGTGTAAATAATAAAATATATTGTTGTTAACGCTTCTTAATATTTCTTAATGTTTTTTAATAATTCAAATTTGCATTGTGCTAAATATATGAAAATGTAGCAGTGTTTCTTCTAATTATTATTAACGCATCGTTTATTCGTGTTTGTATATTTTGCTCAGATTCAAATACTGTTACTACAAATCGATCATAGTGTTACTTACGAACAGCAATGCGAATAGAACCATAAATCTCTGATTTAAAATAAATATTTAATATACGTATGACATGAATACGGTTTGTAAACGAATTGTAGAAGATAGGATTTCATCCTTGGATTACATCTTTAGAAAGACATATCTATCCATTGTATTGGAAATTCCCATATATCACAGTGAAATCATACATGTTCGTATCCATTGCATCAGTAGACGCATAAAAATATAAAACTACCGAATTGCGGAGCGTCGCCGATACGAAATCATAACGACGTGGCTACATTGTTCACCGATCACGAGTAAACTCGTGTTTTTATACACAAACGTTTCTTCATTTCTCTATGAACTGGTGGAACTTGTTAGTTTTTATACGAAATAGCCGGTCAACAATATGGTCGCATCGCAGACCTGGCACCGAGTCAACGATCGTGATCATGGCGCGTATTCGGATGGAATCAATGCACCTGGCTAAAGCAATCGAACGAACAGACTCTTCATTCTTCGTAGATTCTTCAATGCGACCTTGACACGCTTGCTACAGTCTACAACGTGTTCCCTTTCGAAGCATGACACTGTTATTGACAGCGGTGAAACTTCATTTCGAAGCTAAGGCACATTCAGAATCTCCGTTTTATCGCAAAGTTGTTCTTATTGGAGAAATGAAGAAAGGGTATACTGGTGTGAAATATAAAGGATGGGACGATATCATGGAACAAAAGTTCGATTATAAATAATTTCAAGAAAGAGATAAAAGATTGCCATTTGTTTTCATAATTTTATGAAATTTGTTATATATTCGAATATATTACTGCGATATATTATTACGACGTGCCTTAGATTTTCTTAATGCAGACTTTATTGGACGAATTACTGGCAAGCACGGAACAAATCGAGTGGTATGGATTTTCATGTCTGCACTATTATTAAGGATGCTGTATTTGCTTGAAAGCCGTGGAACGTGAGCGTATTAAGATTGTACATCGTTGAAGCATCTGAGATCCTTAATTTCTTGTAAGCAGATAAGCTCATTTGCTTATAATAGGGAAGAACGTTAAAATAATAATTTATTAAATACGGACAATTACATAATTATATCTCCAAAACTATGATAGACAGCGATAAATGCTTTTTTCGATTCATTTTAGATATTTGCAAATTTTCATATCTTGAAACGAAGGGTATAGCGGAAATAGGTTAGAGTAGATTTTATGACGGAACAATAAATCCTTATCCTGTAACTTTTTTTTAATTACTTTAAAGGTTAAAGTTAAAATTAGCTGTTCGCGAGCTGTTTGAGTTCGCAACAAAATTTCATATATCAGAGCTGAAACTGAGAGCGGAATTAAAAATATCGTCTTTGGAAAGGGTAATTTGAAAATTTAATCTGAGGGAAAGAATCACTTATCGAGGACAGTGCTGGAAGAGTTGATTGATATAGATAGTTCCTCTTCAATCAACGAAATTGATAAAAGGATTCATGTTTAATGAATGGTAATTACTAGGCGTGTCAGTTAAATAGCATTCGTACGTCATAGACTTTTACTGAAGTTGATTGCTAACGAAACATCTGAACATTCTTCTTCTATGACAAGTTTCAAAATTTATATTCAGAAACATGGAACATTTAAGTATAATTCATATGTAAATAATGATCTAATAGATATTTTAAAATAATTTAACATAAAATAATAAAATAATCTATATCAATAACATTTTTATAAATATTATAATAACTATGAATTGCAATAAGCTTATATACTTAATGAAATATGGACCCTTATAAGTTGGAGCTCCTATCATGTTTGAAAGACTTCAGAATTGGAAACTAAAGCATTCTCCAATATGAAGGAAGATGAAGTATACTTGTGTATACACACATATATATAAACGATACAATAATAGATAGGATACTCGGAGAACACATGAAATTGCAACTTTTATAGCAGATTTCGTAAACAAGGTCCAATATATCGATCGAAGGTAGAAATTGATAGTATTGCTTCCAAGATACAGTAAGAAGCACAAAATGAATAAAAGTGATTCTAAAACGACACGATGAATTTTTACAAAGTTTAGAGCTTTAAGCGAATAATTTAACAATAGATATTTGCTGTTTAAGACCTTCGCTGCTACTGATAGATATGTTGCGTCGCTTCAATTATATCTAATTAATTGAAAATCTTTTCCGCAAATGTTTCTTATTCTTTGAAAATATTTTATTTAACCGAATAAAATTTTCTAAAACTATCATTCAGTACCTAAGAAGAGAACTTTCGAACCATGCTTTATATAATAGAATAATTACATATTCGCATACTTTACTAAAGCAACCGCCTTCTTTATTCGCATACTAAATTCAGTGGAACAAACTATACACGACGCGACACGTTCGAAACGTAACGCTGTAATTTTTTAAGGGTCTGAGTATTGTAACATCTAATCTTTCATGAAAACCAAAGGAAAGGGAGAGCTTCGCCTGAAAATACATTAACTCGTTAATTACTCGACTAGGTATTAAAATTATCTGCTACAAACATCTTACCGAATAAATAATAATTTAATAGTAATTAATTAATAAAAAAATATTTCTTTTACTTGCATCATTGTAATAAAACAAATCACGTGCGAAGAATATCATGGTTAATCTACAATATAATCATCGTATGTTGTGATAAGAAATTGATTGATGCGCTATTTTTTATATATCATATATTAATCAAATCGATAAGTAAACAATGATACGAAGAAATTTATCCTTTGAACTACCGATTCAAGTATCGTGATAATGATATTTTTTAGCATTTGAGGTAATCCTGATATACTCACAAATAAGCAAATACACGTAATTCCCATTGAAACTTGACTTGATTCGCTATCCATTTAAGTCTTAACATTAAACCTACCGACATTTCTTTTCAGGAAAGGTTTTACCAACTTTTCAGGACAGACTACAAATTTTTCTTAGAAAAAAAAGCAAACTAGAAATAAATACCGAAGGGTATATTGTATGCATGTTTCATGAAAAGTCATAGATTAGGAAGCGATTTGATAACGTTTAAATATGGTAAAATTTGTGTAGAAATTTGAAAGCGGTCAATTTGACCGCTGTGGTAGGTTTAGTGTTAAGGTAGATCTGATATTTTGAAAGGCAACTTTTCTTTCCTATTGGAGCTATTTCTCTATATTTCACGCCACTCCAGCATTTCTCCTTAGGCCTTGCGCGCACTAGCGACAAAACTGTCGCGTTAGCTGTTATACGTACATGGCATTATGCTCTCGTTCACGTCAGTCAAAAGTTCAATTTCTTCTTATTTTCATAACGCCATATACGCATAACAGCTAAAGCGATAATTTTGTCGCTAGTACGCGCATGGCCTTAGGCGTACCGTATTGTATATAACATCTGAACTTTTTAACCGATAGTGTACTCGGCTCGATAAAATAAGCTAAAACAATAGAAAGATAGAAAAAGAAAAAGAGGCGATGAAAAACTAATGCACTACGAAGCACAACAGTAAAGAACGATCGTTAACAATGCTGCATCGATATTTTCTTTACAAACACGCAATTCGCTTGGCGGCTATAAATCTCGAGCTCGATCGAGTGACCAGCGTCAAAGAGGCGGAAACGGCAATCGAGATCGACGCGATCGCGAATCGCTTCTAAATATTTGCCGAGCAAACTATCACATTAGCGTTCGTGGAAATACACAATGTCGACGTAGCTGGTCGTTAGACGCAGCAGACGAGGACCTTGTTCCGTGTGCGAACCTTTTAGTAGGCAGCCTTGACACGTTTCCGCGTATGATCGTCTAATTGTATACTTTAAGAGCACGCAAGTATACAAGGATGTGGAAGAGGGTCGATGGTTTCGTGGCGAAATCACGAAATTTAATGGGTAGCAAGGAGAACAAATAAGTCCCTGAGAAGTTGGCAAAACAAGCAACAACCGGGAAATTGTCCCCGATTTTTATGAAAATGCAATATTATACAACAACGGTATTATCACTCGCGGAATTTTAGGAAAGCGAAAGATGCAAAAATATGTATCACAAAGATAACATAAAATATCGAAAACATAATGATCGTTAGAAGGCGGATTTTTACGTACATGTGAAAACACGGAGGATGATGGAAAAATGCACAAAATACGTGTTCAGACAAATATCGTTAAATATAATACAATTTTACGGTATAACATAGAATGGATGAAATTACGTATTTTCATAGCGGATTGCAATTTTATTAACATTTTTCGTACAATCTATTCTTAGCCAAAATTTTTTGTATAGATATTAAAATTTCTAAAAAGTTGTTCGAACCTCCGTGATATCGATTCATGATTTCAGCAAATCCTAAACTTGAAGAAAACCTCACTGTTCGTTCAAAAGTATCCACTAACTATAAAAAATGTCGAACGCAATTTCCCATGACTTTTTCATCGATATAAATTGACCGATATCACGAATCCAAGAAACACAGTCTAGCCGACAATAAACGCAGTCCATCTCCGAGTCGAAATAAATCCCACGGACGTGTTTTAGGCGAAGTCCTGGACATGGGTCCGGCAAAGTTAGATTATATACGTTGCTCACCCTCAACCAACGGGTAAATTGAGCATACGACCCTTATGAGTTCTGTACGGGCTATCACCTATGCTCCGGATCAACCCTTAACCCTCCTGTCATTGGTGTCTGATAGATCGATGAGAGTAGAGAAGAAGAAAAAAAGTGAGAGACGAAGAGAGGGTAGCTTGATTTACGATTACAATTCCATCGTGATCTGATTAAGGGTACGTGTAAACGTGTTGCACGATAGCTACGCTGATAGAGGAGATCAAGAACACGTATTGATCCGTGTGAGAGATGCTGATTGATATTTGGTCGGGTTGTTAATGAATCATTCGTGTGAATTGGTAAACCGTGAACTGCACGAAATGTGTAAGTACAGCCTAGTTCAAAAGTCTCGAGACAGTTATTATTGGATTGAAAATGTCGATATCGAGTTTTATCTCTTTATCAAGTCTTTCTATTTTCTCAGTATACAATTTTTATAGTCGTATGAGAGATTTCGTATGCGTCAGTGTCGGTCGCCGTTGCTGGTCGTCTAACAGACGCGGTGCGACAGCCGGATAAGATGACAGCTATCCCAAACGTATATAAATTATAAACGGAAGATAAGAATTGAGTTATTTTACCTGCCGCGCCGCGTTTTAAAGCAACTCATACTGACGCGTACGTTCCCACGGACGAACAATTGTAGACAGTATTCATTGTAGTGGCAGTGACAGATTTTGCGAATATGTTGAGCTTCACAGCATATTTCAAAATTATCGAACCGGGAGGGGAGACACATTCCTTCAATTACAGTGTACTATTAAAGTACTATTAAACGATAAGGAATTTAACGCACTCGTACTTAATTAATTGGTATTTATAATAAATATAAAAGAGCTATGGCTTGAGATAATCTTGGGCCATCCTATATATTATAAATTTCAAGAAGATTGACCTTGAGGTTTCATAAACAGAAAACAGTTTGTGCGGCCAACGTTTGATATGAAAGTGAAATCAATTTCGGTACCGCCAACGCTTTGCGCAGAAAGAATGAAAGTCGGTTCCAGTTGCCTGTTTCGTACTTGTAGCCTAAACAAACGTCTGAACGTAACTGCCTTTGGAGCCATAGTAGTGCGGATAGCCGCACGTCTCCGTACATGTACAATATGAAACTAGAGGCATTGTCTTCAAGGAGTCAGTTAAATTCAAGTAAACAATCAGAATGGATAATACAAATCCCTTTCTTTGGACAATTATTATATCGTTTTTACCTTATGGGACTTTAATTATATGATTTATGGTTACCGTTTGTTTTGTTGTATTGTTATCATAATTAATAATAAAGTTAGTGAACTTGAACGTCGCAATGTGATTATTATACCACTGACGTCACAATACAATAACACTGGAAAAGTTTCTGCGAGAGAATACTACGAACGAGTTCAGGGTAGTCGCGTTTACAGCACGTCCTGTAGATTCGGAAATGCCAACGTCGTGTAGTACTCGTGTAGTTTATAGTCGACGATTGTACAAAGAATGCCTGAAAATACTAGATATCGCAGTCGTCAAACGTTGGATCTAATTTATGGCAGCCTCGAGTGTTGACGCTTTCTCTTCCCACAGCTGAAGATAACGAAGTTTAGACGGCCGTTCCAGGTGTTCGAACTTCGCATCTTCTTACATTTCGTGTGTCCTTTCATATAGTACAATTTTGTCTTAAGAAGCTATTTCGTACTATGAAAAATAGCGAAAATATTTCATCTAGATCGAAGAAACGATAGTGGCGGAAGAAATATTAGGTAAATTATTGCTTCTTTCTATTCCCTTTCAGAACTGCCATATTAAAAGACAAAAATTCGATAATCTAATATCTAAACTGACTGGAAAGAAAATTCCAAATGCATTGCATTGTTAACGAGGCGTGTAATCGTTCGACGCTCCAACGTCTACTCAAAATCAGTCGATCGACGATGTCGTTCGTCATCTCTTGATAACTTCGTTCAGCGACCTCCAGGTTTGTCTTAAGCCAGAGCAGACAGGAAACGTGCACCGCTAACGGCCTCAAGAACGAAGAGGAATTCCAAGCATATCTGGCGCGACTATCGGTCTCAGCAGACGTCCGCGTCCTCTCTTATCGGGAATAAGGTGCCCGACTGTCTGGCCAAGTAGTTTGCTCTGTATCCGAGCCAACTCGTCTCTCGGTGTACACAGAATAACCCTTCCATTTCGTTCCATCCAGCGCGCGTTCTTCCGTCGGGAAGCTTTCTTACGTTTCGTAGATGCGCGTCGTTGTGACTCGTTTACGATCGTTCCACCCTTCTAGATGGGATAAACAAGCAGTGTACCTGGTTTGTTAGCCTGTTTGGTGCACGAACCGTGCCGGGGTTTAATGAGTCGAAAGACTTGTTTCAACAGGGTCTTTGCTCGCTTCCCTTTATTTAATGGTTGACCTCAAGGAAGAGGGTGAGTTGCCTTCTTGAATCGGGCGAATGATTCTTCCAAGGTTACACAACATGAATAATTGATCTCTCAGATCTCTCTGGAGAACCGGAGGGATGACTGGTGGAATGAATGTTTTGCATTGGTAAAGTGATAGATACAAGGCGGTTCGTGTAATTGGATGGAACTCTATCTTTACGATGGTTAGAGATAGAAGAATATTTCACAGAAGAAAATTAATATTTAAACACAGTTATTTCGGCTAACTTGATTCTGTCTAACCTTAAATAACTTTCTGCATTTTATTTAATCGTACATTACAATTTCATTTATAACAAAACCTCTTCAGGCAGGAGATTTCCAAATTTTTAGGGTTGATCTTTATTTTCAATTAAAAACTTCATCGTAACTCTAGCCATAATTTGTAATTCGTTATATTCGTATTCTATTATAATTAAACCGTGGACTTTTATACATTTATGGGAAATTGAAAAATCATTACAGTCTTGATCAAGGGTTCTACGAAAAATAGAAAGGCAAATGGGGCGACAAGTTTTACACACGTTGAATTAAATTTGAAGTGTTTATGGAACTCTTCTCTCAAACGTGAGTGTGAAATTGCATACTAAAAGATGCACAATGGAAGGAAAATGAAGGTATCGAGAGCAGTTAAATCTACCCATTCAAAAGAATATTTCAATAGATATATATGTGTGTTCTTTAGTACCTACTCTACTATGTGATAGTTAGAGAAGATAAGAAACATGGTAATGATTACGAAGATATAAGGTATATAAGGTACTATTATTCGTTGTACTTGACGTACGAGGCAAGCGACAAATTCAATTGAGATTCTTATCAGTTACCGCAGCCTACGAAATGAAACTCCGATTAGATGTAAAACGAAAGTGTAATTCCATTAACGAAAAGATCGATCATTGTCCAGCAACCAGTCCTTTCGTTCTGAGAAAAAGAACTGTATGTAACTAAATAAAATTTAAACGAGGAATCATATATATCATAACAAAGATTCTTTCAAACCTATTTTCTTCAAACTCAGAAATATATTTGATATGAATATGATGATAGAGAAACACGGTTTATTAATCTTAAATTTACTAGAACAATGTTTGTGAATACTTATCCAAGTTATTAAAATATTTATTTCGATGTATCTATTGCACCGAGCAAACAACGAAATAAAAGGTTCGCTTCTTGTTACAAACCTTTTCGTCCAACGTCCGTGAATTGCTGGTCGCGACTATTCTATCTGAAGTTTACGAGCGTTTCCGCCGTTCGATATTCGTCTTGGAGACAACAGAACCGGCGTATCGCGTCTGGTATCGCGTAACACCGCTTTTCTAAAGGAATTTTATATCGCGAAGTGGAAGAATGCAACGTCGATAATTCTATGTCGAACCACGCGACTCGCTCTAGTATCAGACATTTTTCTATTTTTCTTTTTTTCTCGATCACGTCCTTCGTGCAATTGATTTCCTCGCGAAGAGAGAACGAAACGGAACAAACATGAATTTTCGATTTTCGACTCGGTGCGAGATTAAATTTGCCGTGTCACGAACTGTTATTAGTCATACAAACAAGGGATTGTATCTTTTCTACTTTAATCTCTTACGCGTTGTATCTTTTTGTTGAATATCGATAGTAATGCTATGAATAAATATCAAGCAGTGAGCTGGTAGTGTACAAAGTGTTCCAGAATAAAGGTATTTATTTCGATCAAATTGTAGAGGTACAGATTTATGAGAGGTGAGGGATAATTCAATTGCTTCGTAATCATACAGAATTGTAAAAGATAATTTTTGAATCCATATTGACGATAGATGGATCCCGAAATGTGATTAAAGATAATTATAAAGGATCATTTTGAAATGGAGAAATGATGGTTTTAAATGGGAATTTTAGCTTCTTCTGGAATGAAATAAAGCAGAATATTTGTTCTGATATCAAAGAGACAGTGTAACATAAAACAAATTAGAACAGTTAATTGACTTCTGATGTGTGTTCAATTTTACCGGATGTAACTTTGTCTTGCTTTTTCTATCTAACCATATCTCTTTATTCGATACATGCTTTGTTTTTCAGAGTTTATTAGAAGTCGAAATGTAGACACACGAGGTTTAATAACCTTTCACGTTCAATACGTTCGTTACAGCTTTCCAGTATCCTGCTGTTCTCTATGCTATCAACTCGAAGCTTGGAAACAACGGTTATTTACTCGAAGAGAATCACAAAACCCTGTCAGAGAAAAATATTCGATATTTTTCGACAGTGTGTTTCTTTCAAATTTAAATTATTTAATTACCGAAATTATTAGAATATCGAAGAGCAGCGTAATAAAGAAAGTAAACGTGAAAATAACAATTATTCGACTTTATATTTACACCGAATGCAGGAATATATAATTAAATTATACAAATCATTCTCAATTTTAACATTATTGTCCAATAATGTTCGGATAGCTCATTGTATCGATAAAAATAGAACTAAAGTCAAACAGAAAGCTTACAACTTGTTAGTTTCCATAATGACGTCACATCGATGATAAATTTAGCATTATAAAAATATTACAAAATTAATTTACGCACCTAATAAAATAACTAAACTCACGGGGATTAGTTCGCATTAAAAAAGAAATGTATGCGAAAACTCGCGAATATATTCCATCGGAGTTAAAATAAAGATTGAAATGTTTTAAATGGCTCGTGTTGATAATAAAAATAACCGTGGCAACGGATACGAACACGTTCATAGTGGTCACTGTAGACGCTATAGATAACAAAGAAAATCTCGGATCCGTTTCTCCACATAAATTAAATCGCCGACAATACTCAATAAACTGAACCATAAAGCGAAGAATTCAGTCGCTCGCACGTAAATACCTAGCTGCACCTAATTTTCGTAAACGAACCAAGTACGATCACATTCCTCGGAATTCTGCCTTCCATACCTTCTCTATGCTTGGCTCTTCCCATTTGCGAGAAATACGAACGCGTACTCCGATCATTTAACGGTGGGACACCGCGTATCCACGGGATTACGTGACTATAGGTCGGTTAAAAAAAGAATCTCGCGTGAAATAATCGTAGATGAAACTCGAAAACGAAACAGACATCGAGTTATCCATTGATCTTCCAAGTTCGACCCAAACGTAAGATCCAGTTACGTAAGATCCTACTTAACGCTCTATAACCGAAACTTTGTTTTTTGTAGCATTGAAATTTATACAGTTTCTGGCTTCGCTTCGAAAACTAGGAATTAATAATCGGATAGCATGGATAGACTATTTGATATCGGAATAACGATATGGTTACGTGCAAGTTTCCAGGCAGATAAATTTTTTACTTTGAAAAATCTGTTCTAAAAGTAAGATCCAAAAGAATTTTAACTGATGTTGGATATAGAACACGATAGAATTTATTTGTCGTGGAATCCTTTTTATTTGAAGTTTTATGCTCTTACGTTTTAACGTGAAATTATTCTCAGGATAACTACATCGTATATACGTGCGCGACATTTAAATACTTTAATTATAGTTTTCGACTTAGTAGTAAAACGACAGAGATTCTGATACGTCTTATTTCATAATTGGTATTTAAGCAACGAGCAGTTAATTACTATGCGATTAAAGTAAAAATTGCAAAGCGACTAGCTGCGACGTACCTATTTCCTACCTTCGTGCAAAAAGAACTAAAACAAGAGTTAACTTAAAACTAGTTATTGATCCGAGGTCTTAACTACGTCAAATGTTTAATATTAACGTGTTGTCTGACCATCGATTGTTTTCTATGTTTTATCATTTGCGCCCGCGATGAAATTTTAATTTTCATGCAGCATTCTTTTTATCGGGTTATTAAAGATATTTATGATATCTTTTCGAAAGAATTTTGAAATAAAATTTGGTTCGATCGATCATATGCTAGTTCTGTAAAAGGATATATCTTTTGCGTTGAAATAGAGAATTTCTGAAACTTTAATATTTCTCTTTGTGATCTTTATATTATATATACATAATACCTTTATATTACATAATAATTATTTGCTTAAAAACACAACAAACATTTTAAGCGATTTAAATCATTTTCACAATTCCAATCACTGACGATAAAAGATAAAACTTTCGACTAATAAAGTAAAAAAAAAAGAAATGAAATTACAAAACACTCAGCATAATATCTTCTTACATTTAACTAAAAATTAATAAAAAATAAAATACCAATATTCATAAGGTACAACTTTCCATCTATCTATGATTGCGTATAACATTTCCTCTGCATACTTCAAAGTTTGTCCAAAACCAAATATTAAATATCAAAATTTAACACCAAAAATAAGTCAAATATCAAGAAATTCAGAGCGATGTCCCTCGTCCGCTTATCATTCCATACTCTCCCATAACATCTGTTTTCTTTGTCCTAGGATTCCTCCAAAACTGTTAATTTCCTCCGGAATAGGAAGCGAATTCTTCCGTTGGAAGATCTTTGGAGAAATCTAAATTTCTAATCCGGCCAGACGTGAATAGCCAGAGGGATGCACCGGACCGTGCAGAATTGAAATGTAAACCAGACGAGTCTTGACTTCTGCGGCCGTAAAGTTTCGATTGCTGCAACGTCTCCTGTGATACGTAATCGTGGAAAGTGAGAAAAAAAAAGAGGAGAAAGCTCGAACGGAAGGAAGAAGAGGCGAACGTCTTTACATCGAGGCTGGTTCGCGAAAGGTTGTAGACCTTGCTTGTATGTATTATTAACGCGGTGTACATCGATTTTGTCTGCCTGCCTCCGTAAACTCATTTCCATCGCCGCGGAAACGCTCTTCGAAACGAATCGATCTACCGTCAGGGATTTTCTCGACACCTCGCCAAAGAAAAATCGACGTGAATCGTGGACGTCGTGACCGATCGACGGACCGTCCGTCCGGTCAACGAAGCGATTTACCAGAGAACGTTCAAATCGAAGGCTTCCACGCGGAGGTGGCGAGTTTATTTGTTTGCGCGCTTTTGCGCGCGGACGTTCTTTTGTGGAGGATTAGCCGTATTGTTCGCGGGAATGCGAAGTATAAGTGGTAAAAGAAGTGGAGAAAATGTATGGACGATGTAATGGAATGAAATGAGTGAAGGGGATTGTTAAGCTCTTTCGTACGTGTAACGAGTTAGTAACTATATTTAGTAACATTAATGAATTATTGAGTTCGAAGATATCGTTTGTAGATTTTGATGTTATTAGTTGTAAGTGTTGCAAGTTGTGAAATACGATGACAACGAATCGATAAGTTATAGAAACTTAGTTGGGAAATTTTTGTAAGTTTTGAAAGATTAGTGATTTTTGTTATTAATTGACGTTATTGGCTACTGATTCGCCATTAGTGTATTTTAATGTACTATTTACTGTTACTATTTGCTTAGAGTATTTACGTTTGTCTGGCTATTTAATTTTATGAGATTAATGTCGTAAGAATAACAGTCAATATGGAAGATAATATAGAGAAAGAAAAGAAGCGAATAGAAGAAATAAAGAAAGTCAAAACGAGGTAGAATTACTCGTTTATTGCATTTTTTAGGTGAAAAGATAAAAAAAAGAGAATTTGCATGAATATAAATGGACGTTTTAAGAATGTATGAAAGAAGAAGGAGAGAAGATACCAGTGTCATGGCCATGACGATAGAAAAGAAAATTCATAAGCAAGAAACGTATTTAATCAATAGTAAATAATAGAGGAAGAACAATAGAAAGAAAAGAGAATTAAAGTCATCGCTTAAAATTGTTCAAACAGACATGTAATAAATTAGCAAGTATAAAAAATAACGATACACGAATACGCTAGGAAAACATCGTACAAAATATCGTATAAAATCGTATAAAATATGCCGAATAAAAAATATAAAAAGTTAGGACATAATCGCGGAACAAGACAGAATGTACAGATGAATTTCTTTTTAAATTTCCTCTGAAAGAGAAACAGAATCTATGTTGTCACTGAGACAGGATTATAAATTCCAGTAATGGAAGCATTACAAAGTAAAAAGTTTCAGTGGCATTACGAAGATTAACCGAGTTTACAAACAAGCGCAATGCAGAAACACTCTGACGCGTATCATAATAACCATTAAAGCCGATTATTCACAAAGAGAACGATTAGTGACGATGAGTGTCGCGTCACTGATTAATTTACTAAAGAAATTAAAAAGTAATAACACAGAAAACAACTATTTCTTTGGAATAATATAATACGTCAATTAATAAAATGTTTAATTGTAGCCAAATATTCAATTTTATATAACAAGACTTCTCTCCCAAATATTATATCAAAAATTCTTTTTTTTTATAAAAAGCGCTCAAAAGAAAAACAAAAAGAAGTTTGCAAGAGGATCGCTATACTCTGCACATAAACAAGATTATATTTCTATTATCGCAGCCACAGAAACAAGATTCGCGTTCATCGGATCACGTCGATCTATTTCGTAGCGCGTCCTAAAATAAAAAAAGTCGAAGCTCAGAAAGAATCGTGCAACTCAACTGAGAACTACTCCACGATGCTGTGGTTCCCGCAAGAAAGAAGACGTCAGCTGTCCGAAAAATGCGTCGATCCCTTTGATCATCCGGAACTCGGAACGTCCGGATCCGATTATTGACTTTAAACTCAATCAAATTCGACGTTCATACCAGAACTCTCCAGAAAAATAACAGAAAGAATATCTTACGTATTGAACATATTGTAACATGTTATAACGTAAAAAGAATCTTCTTGACAAATCCTTTGATAAATCCAAAAGTAATATATTTTACAGTTTAATGGTTGAAATATGATAAATGTCATACTCAAATAATATCAAACGATCTAAAGCATTCTGACTATAATTGTAACCCATTTGAAGTCAATGACGTAATACAAAGACAGAATACAGAATTTATATCGCTCATTTACTTCCTTCTCAATCATCTCGGAAAGAGATAAAATCTACATTGTTATTGCGACAAAATTATAAATTCTATTAACAGAAGCATTGCGAAATAAAAATTCCGATAGTATAAAGATTAATCTTGAACTTACAAACATATGTGATGCTAAAAAGTATCATATTAACCATTCAAGTGAACTATCCTTCAAGAAGAATATTTAATAACAATAAACGTCGAGGTACTGATTAATTCGCTAAACAAATCCCAGAGATATTCCAAAGTACTTGTAAAAGGATTATAAAGAAATTATCAAGAAAACAATCTTCCTCCCTGAGCCAGCCAGCGACATGCCAGTCGTGTGTCACTTATTCTATCTTCCAACATAAAGAGAAATGAAAAACCCATTCTCCAACAATCGTCTTATAACGCCATAGCTTCGAAAGGATCGAATAAAACTTCAAAAGGAAATCCAAAAGGAAAAAAAATTCAAAACTCACCCGAGGATGGTCCCATAATTCGATCCAAGCTACCACCATCAACCACTGTAGCCCGTCGCGGTTCTCTCCAGCATAGCGTCCGGAAGGTACACCAAAAATTCGTGTCTATCGGTGATATATCTTGACTGTTTCACCGCGACATGACAAATTTACGCGACAGAGGAACACGACAGAAGTTGCTGGCGCGTCGCGCGGTCGTTGAATAATTCCTGTCTCTCCCCTTGGCGGGGGTCCGTCTTGTGGCGCGGAAAGCAGGCTGACAGGTAGTGGCGGCGATCGACTCGTGTCCGAGCGGATTCTCGAAATCGCGCGCGAGTAGTAGCGACGACGAGCGAGGGTCGTCGCCGTTTGGCCGGGAACAGGCGGCCACCCCGCCGTATATCTTCCCTTTGATGCCACGTGCTGGATTTAACGGGCGCCGGGGAAACACGGATGGAGAGGAGAGAACCGAGGGTGGAGAAGGACAAAGATAGAGATAAAGAGAGAGGGAGATTGGCTGCGAGAACTACGTCGGCGCAAGGCGTCGCGACGCCTACACCGACGCGCGCAGTGCGCGCCTCTATGTGTTTCGAAGAGCAGAGGGAAGCTACCTCCCTCGATCGGTGGATCACGCACGTGGATCGAGAATCAATTCTTTGCGGTTTGAGAAAGACGGTTTCCTTGGTGGTTTGAACCTGTTAACACGAGAAGATAAGTTAACTCGTTATTCGGTTTATTACTGTTTTGGATTTATTTATTTAGAGATCTTCTACTTTTATGCACGTCGTCGCGTTTCTATTGAGAATTAATAAATTGTATGATATTTAAGGATTTCATACATGCAAGAATATTCATTATTTATGATGTATTCAAAAACATATTAATATGTATTACAAACAATGGGCGTATGGAATCCTTCTATAAATGTTATATGTTCATTGTCTATGTAATATTTTTTGTTTCTATGGAATTACGTTTGGTTCAAAGAAAAATTAATTCTATGTATACATGCACATATGTATGCGTCAGTATTTTTGAAGGGTTAAAAGTTCGATGATGAGTTGAATATTGAAAAAACTGAGGGAGGCTGTAACGAAGAAATCAAGATATTGTATAATTTTCTTATAATTGAATTTATTGCAACATTGGAACTACAAGATAGATACGTTAAGTTTTCATCTAATCTTAAAGAAAGAATTAAAGAAGAATCTTCAATAGGATTGTATACGAAATTACAAATATACAGGTCCAGAAATCCACAAAAAGAATTATAAAACCTTTGCTGATGTTGAAAAATTCAGAATCGCACATTAGATCTCATTTAAATGAATTTTTTATTTCAAAATAAACGTTTCCCTACAATGAGGGATCCTATATATTATTCGTTGACTCGATTCCCAATGCTCACTGAAAATTTATGAAACAGCTCCTACTTTACCATATTCACTCGAACAGGAAACCTTTCTTTGCATTATGCATGTTATCTATATTCGAAAACAACATTTTTCCAACCAAATTTGCGGCAAACTCTGTGGTACACGTTTGTATACGGAAGTCGATTATTTTATATTTGACAAACGGAATATATTAACGTAATTAATACATACAGGATATCCCCAATTTAAATGTCAAAACTTCAGGAGCTTGTAAGGGATCGATAAACTAATTGTAAATGAAGAAAGAAGAAAAAAAGTTTTCTCATTTATCTATTTATCTACACTTATTTATTCGCGGTATCGTCTATTTTATGAAGATACTGTTCAAAATGCTGGCCCTCTGGAACAATGAAAGCATTACATCTAATATTGACTGTTCTAATTGCAACTAGATACCGCCCTGGTGATATCCGATGCACTGCAGCTACGATTCGGTCTCTCGGTCGAATACGACTATGATTCAGTCTTTTGGAATAAACAACTGTAAATAAATAATTAAAGGAACGAAAACGTTTTTGTTTCTTTTTTCGCGATTTTCTCCAAAACGAAGTGAAAACTATATATTACTCCTTTATAAATCAACAAAATATGTATGTTTTAATACATTTTAAGTGACTAATTGTACACATGCAAAGTACCGTAATTATGACGCGTGACTAAAATATAAACAAAATGAAACCGGTTTAAGAAAATCCATGCATACATATTTTTTCTATGAAATTGATATAAAGTAATAAATTTCATGTATTATTTAAATCGATATTACATACCGCAGGTTTCTATTTTAAATTTTTATAATACATACGTCTTTTCTTAATCGCAAATAAAGATAGATATTACTATTATGAAAGAAACTTATATCCATTATAAAAATTAACTTATATGCAAAATTACTTATATCCATTGTAAATCTTTCATTTCTCTTATCTCAAACGAAAGAAGAATGTTTCCAACACCATTGAAACAACTTCTAAATACACCCTTACTATCTTCAAAAGTATATACATCTCAAATCGGCATTTCTGAGCAATTGGAAACGAAAATCAATAGAATTATCGCGATGAAGCGAAAAAGAGTGGTCTTATCATTCGAGAAGATCGTTCAAGGACCTGTTCGATTCGTTCGCCATATTCAATTCAGACTTGGAAGGCAGATGGTTATAAGTTACAAGCGTAGCCGGTCTGATTAATTTGAACAATAGTTTCGAGGTACAATAGACCAATATCTAGTGATGACAATGGAGGTTTAAAATGCTCTGACTCTATTAAAGTATAACTGGACCGCGACGTAAACTTTGTCCGCGTCCCATTAACTAATTGTTTTCGTAACGTTATGGTTTCCCGTCGGTGGAAGTTATGGAAATGAAGCTGGTCATGTATCAGATATCCTGGCAATTCGATTTTCTACGTCTTCGAGTTCCCACTGTCCCTGTTCCCTACCAACGACGTACGAGAAAGAATACGAGGGGAGAATCTGCATTTCCAATGAAGACCGCCCGTCAACACTGCAATTTGGAATCGCGATTTCTAAGCAGAACAGGTTGTCGACTTACCGCACGCCCTTTTTCTGTAAATCCACGAAGCGTTTGACGCAACGAAAAAATCTGGAATCTCGATCGTGCCAAGAAAACTGAGGACAATGATCGATGTTGTGCCATTGAGAAGTTGAACAAGCAAGGCAACTTTTTCTTTCGTTGTAATTTCCATCGTTTAAACTAATTAAGATACCAAAGATTAACTCTGCTACATTCTTCACAGCGTTCTGAACCAATCATATTTTTCTGTCGCTAAAAAATTTCTTAACTTTAAAGAAGATGGAAAACATCATTGAATGACATACTTGATTTCTCGTTTCAACGGTATGTTAGATATTTTCTTAAAATATTAGAAGATCTTTTCTTTGTCGAAATGAGAGAGACGTTGTCTCCTGAGATTTTTCGTGGTCATAGTGAGCTTTCGGCAACAGCTGGTAGAAAATTTATGAGATGGTTCAATAAACCAAAATAAGAGAAAAATGGAGAATAACAGAATTCGCATTTTAAACTTCGTTTTCTATTGTAGTTACTGACATTCGAAAATCGATGTGTATACGTATTCATATCTGCGCATGTGTATCTATGTTCGAATGTAACGCTGCACTTTCTTACCTGCCGAATTAATTAGGTAAAAGTCGAGGGAATTCGAATTTAGTTGATTCTCGACCAATGGAACCTTTATGCGTCATTAATAATACTTTCGGACGTAGCGTTCATGACACGCTTAGTTATTGGAAATACGATGGACGTAAAAAATAAATGTAAAAAGCATTATTATAATTGATGAATGAAATTGCTCTGAATGCTAAAGATCCGATTAAAAAATACCTTCTCGTTTAAAATACGAATGTCGTAAAATTATAATTATCTACGAAACTCGTACTTTCGCTTCTTCCAATGATACAATATTCGAATATTAGCTATTTACTATTTTAGCAATAAACATTCAAAAATATCGTCGTTCGATGATCGAGACACGTATCTACGAAAACTATATCGATACTACTGCGAATTGGTTGAGAAACGATAAATGAAAGATGTAAAGATTTACGTATATACGTACTCTAATGTCCTTCTCTCTTCCTTGATAACAAAACCACATTAAAAACGAGAAAACGACAGTTTTACGGAAAAGCCAATATTATTGTCAGCTGCTTTAACAGGTCTCTTTACCATTTTCCTTTCTATTCGGAAATGTTATTTCAATCGGAAAAAAATCACAGGTTTTCGTGGACACTGCGATTAATTTGAAACAGCTCAACTTTCGACATTTATAGAATCAGTTTTAAATATCACTGAACGAAATTCAAACGGGGAATGAGAAGAACATAGTTCATAGCTTTACTGAGTACTAGCAGCCTGATCTAGGATGCAGTTATCGCACAAAGATAGTGCTAGACCGCAAGCAAACATGTTTACAGCCTGCATGTTGGAAATACTTTCTACAACTCGTTTAGAAAATCGTTTGTCAAGGGAAAATGAATACGAACCTGTGTTCTGTGACATTTTCTTCTTTCAAGAAATTTTAGTTTGATGATATTTAATTTATTGACTACATAATCTCTCCCTAAAACGACTTATTTTCGTCGTCCTGGTTAAGAGTAATATTTCTAACGAAGCTTGATGTTAATCATTTTTTATTCGTTGCAATAGTTACTAAAATGTAAAAAATAAAAAATAATAATATCATACCTTTCATAAAACTTCACTGAATTCTTTCTTGCTATATACATATATATTTCGTCCCATTAATGAAATTTCGAAAATATTTCATCTAATTTGTTTATCAATTTTTGTTTCAGCATTATCTCAGAATAAAAATCCTATAAAAAAAATAGCAAGCTATATTTCACAAAAAAGGGGAACTAGACTGAGGTAACTCAGTTATTATTTTATGGAATAGAATAAATACCTGCTGGTCTCTCGTTTAATACCAAAAGAGATCTTCGTCGGATGCCACCAAAAGTACACCAATCTCCATAAAACATTCAAAATCAAATAAATGAATAACCGATAAAATAAAATAAATTTACGAGACACAAAGAAATAAAAATAAATTTCTTACGATATAAACCACCAGCAAACAGTTTTGAAAATGACTGACATTTCAAATACGCAGCAACATGAATAATAAGCACGTATTCAAAAATTTCGGAGAATGTCGATACATGCCACGGAATTCCAATTTTGTCAGCCGCAATCAATGCGTGCGCACAAACATTACATATTGTTTGCTTAATTATTCAACAGTAGCGTAAGCTTGGAATTTAAATAATTAATCACATTATTCCACAATTGGAATTGAATCATTGTATTCGACCAGTAACTAATTTGTTATTCGTTCATTAGTCATGGTCACAGACATCGTATTTCGGGGCTGATCTTATTTCTCTGATACCTCTATACGCAATTATCTACCCGGATTCGTGACGATATCGTGATTAACAAAGCTCCATGGAATGGCATGATTATGATGAACGATGTGAAGAAAATAAATCATGACAAAATTTTCCATGAAAATATACTAAAAAGAAGTATTTTCGATGTTGTGGAAACTTTCACCGAGACAAATATCACAGCTACGTACAATATGCTGATTGCAAAACCTTCTGATATCGGATTTAGTGCTTTAAGTAATATCGATTTCCTTTTTGTCCTCGTAGAATACGAGAACACCCGATTTTATCAAGTACTTTACTGGAAAATCAGAATTTATACAATCTCCTTATTGTAAGATATGGAATGTTCCTTTTTTTCAGAAAAAAACAAAATTTCCTATTATTTTTTCAACAACACAATTTCTTCAAATTTTTCCTAATAGTCAAGAGTTTAATTTTTATTCGAAAATATAAATTTAAAGAAAATTGAAATATAAAATGTTGAGTATAATTAAAGTTTATGGTTAAAATCATTTAAGTGATACACGAAATGTAAAATTTATGGTCAAATATTGTCGAGTATACATATAAAACGTTGCGGTTAACCGGTGCCATTTGTTCCAGTGCCAAAATAATTTTTGTTCTTAAGTAAAATAATAAACCTATCTTCGAGTGGATATCTCAAATGCTATGATACCATTCAAACACTTTTAATTTTCCAATTTATTACTTGTATTGATTTCAGATCGATACTGATTTCTTTTTACCTTCAGGAGCTATATAAAAACTTTTATAAGAACTCTGTAAATTTTTTTCGAATCTAATTTTTGAAAATATCAATTTACTCTGTCTCTTCCTCGCTTAAGGAATTGCTTAATCTTCGATTTCTATGTTTTCAATTTTCGGAATTTATATCATTTTCCTTTCCGGGTGTTGCTTCCTGGCACACATATATTTGGATTTGTAGAATCAGACCACTTTCACCGTGTGATTCAAACACATTTTTGTACAAACTTGAATATAATCTGTCGCTTCAAATCACGAAATACATATAGTTCTTTTCAAAAAATTTACTGAAGACCACGTGCCGGATATACCTCAGAATGGGACCAGACGATATGATTTTTTTTTCATTTCTTTCTAATTCACGAATCAGGCATGAATAAATTACAAAGATGGAAGCAATCCATTTCTTGCTATCACTCAGCAATAAAATGTTTATATTCAGACATATGTCATAAATCAAAGAATAAAAGTCAAGTCGTTGCTTTTAGTTTTTAAAATTATTATCGATAAAAATTAGGTGAGTAAAATTCAGAATCGAATGGAAAACTTCCTCCTCGCTGAAGCATTAGCTACCAGAATCTATAACGTTAAAAATCCAACCCCGTACGCTGACCTCAATCATTTTTATCAAAAACATTGTACGATAAATTTAGCTTATATTTCAAGGTGGTTGTACGTGAAAGTAATAATCGAACATCGGTAAACGATAGTTACACGATAGTAAAAGTGACTCGTTGTTTGCATGTATAAGTAGGCAGAAAGGAGAGAAGAGGGTAAGTAATGGCATAACAGAAAAAGATGCAACGACAACAGAGTTGTCGTCATTATTATTGTATGAATCAACATCACGACGATGTCTTTGATGTGAATATGGTGGTTGAAGAGTGTAACAATGCTTCGAATGTGGATCTTTATAGGTATTCTCGTGGCGGACGCTTGCGCTGGAAGTACGACACGCAGCCAGACAAACTTGAAAACGGTCTAAATTGCGAAGCCGTTTCTTCACTACATCTTGGTCCCTGTGTGCTTTATGATTGTCTCTAAGCAAACCTAATAGCACATCCTTCCTCCCCTTTATTTGCTGTTAATAACAATGTGTCATTAATACTTCTGTTATTCTCTATAATTAAAAAAAAGAAGAAGGAAGAATTAAAAGCCACCTTGCCAGGATGTAGGCAGCAGGAAACACAATATTCATAGATAGCACAGCACCCTTGAGCATTACATGTTTTACAACTATACCTCTCTCTCTTGGCTATAGTTGATGTATCCTCGTTTTTATTAGAGTCTTTTTGTTCCATATTACAGCAACCATTTGGCAAAATTTCTTGTCTAGAGCATACAATACCACGCTCATCTACTATTAGAACTTTGCCCTATCAGAACAATAAGAAGTTAGAATGTCACTTAATTTAACACGTTATTTTCATTATTTCAGAATGTAATGTACCTGGATGGAATTACGACAAGGATGAACTATAGTATCGGTGTCATTTAAATTTGACATTGCTTCCACGTTTAATGCATTCTCGTTTGTTCCTTGATCAACAATCGCCATCTGCCACAGTGGTGGTTTACCAGATGCTCTCAATTGTTCCGATAATGCATCATCATCAGAAATTAAGTCATCATTATTGTCATTAATTAGCATAGGATCCATGTCATCAAGATCATTATCCAAAGTAAATGTCTTTTTCTAGGGATCAGATAATATTCTGTTCTAAATTTCAAATTAAAATTTATATGTTTGGTCATGCAAACTTTCATATACTTATAATATATATTTCAATAAAATTTTCCGACATTATTTACCTCGTTACGAAAAAGTGAAAAGGCGCAGTAAGTAAGAGACAAAGCAAAGATGAGCCCAAGTACGAGGCGCCGTCTGATGATCCTGAACAGGCTGCCACAACTCGGCATTCTTTCCACTTTTTACA
Source organism: Bombus confusus (assembly GCA_014737475.1). Taxonomy (NCBI): domain Eukaryota; kingdom Metazoa; phylum Arthropoda; class Insecta; order Hymenoptera; family Apidae; genus Bombus; species Bombus confusus. Next base: position 4,713,942 of record JACXIV010000040.1, on the reverse strand, counting down.
ATTTATTCGACATTAAATTTCCAGTTTCCTATTCCAGCACATGATCGCAACTGATAGCACAAAGTAATTTTATTTAGTTATTTCTTCTATAACATTTTGTGTGTGATCAAAAATGCTGATCGCATGAAAAATATCAGTGTAAATTGATATACAAATTATGTTCAGTATGGCTTGAATTGATATAAAGAAAGTGTGGAAAATTTTTTTTTTTTTTCATATTATGTTCTTATGTTGTTATGTTGTAGGTTATGTTGTTTTTGTTACAATCACATTGCAAACGTTTTGTGAAACGCTTACCCATCTTCGAGTGTGAATAGTTTATAACATAAACTTTTTATCAGTCAATTATATAATTAACAGGACAGACCGATATTTCGTTATAAAATTTATTAGGTTCTTGTCACCGAATGTCCAAATAGTGATGGAAGTGCATTGGCCTGCTTAATATGGCAGTAAAGTTCGCAGTACTTTGTGTTAGATGTCACTGCTTGTTGAATTAACAATTTGTTATCGACGTATGATATTACGAACTAATTAAATTTCAGTTATATATATATATATATATATATATATATATATATATACGTATGTACGTATATATGTATGTACATACATATATGAAATTGACTGTTTTATAAAATAGTGCCATATTGCTAAAAGTTTATGGCTAATAAAATTAAGCTTGTGACTTCTTTTATGTTGGATGAACATTAATCTTTCTAATACTTTTTTTAAAATTTCGATTATAGAAACTGAATGCATAGTTCTGAAGTTTAATTTTTGATATCAAACAAAAATACTATTTGCGATCATAAAATATTTCTCTGGTTTGGGAAATTTAAAAAACATTTGCAATTTTTGAAACAATTGAACTTAGTTATTTTCTATAAATGTACATCTCTATGATGAAGTAAAATTAGTAACTAAAAACTGTGATATCCTATCTTAGAAATAAAAGGCTATAATAATGCAATCTGAAGTGATACAGTGGGCAATATCATTAACAATTTTATGCTTTATTTTTGTCATTATTATTTTTTTTATTATTCAACTTGGCAAACGAGACCGTAATTTGGAACTCCAGACCTCAACTAAACACTAAAGACCCTGGTGTGTTTGAAACACTTTTTCAACTCATTTCACGTTCAGATATAATTAATAATATTAAAAGTTATTTTCTTTTGTTGTATTTAATAAATATGTATAAAATAATTATTTTTTATTATGGTGCTTTTATAAAAATCAACATCATTTCGAAAACAAACAGTTCGTCAATCTTTTAATTGTAATCAATAGCATTATCTATTTTTCAGACCAAATGTTACAGCTGTCACGTAATTGATTAATAGCAACTTTATGGAATTAGATGGCAATGGTATTACTAATATATTTCGACTATTCAGTTCATTGTGGTATCAACGATCGTTTGTGCAGCAGCAATATTCTATAACAACACAAGTTAACTAAGTACGTAATAAGAAATTAAATATCAACGGTAATCAATTTCATACGATGCAAGTAATAAGAAAATACGATACAATTGAAACAACAAGATTTATATCTTTATATTGGGTTTTGCTATTTTAGAATTTGGAATTTTTTAATTTCAATATTATCTGTCTTATATAATTTTATTATTGTTTCGTTATCGATTAAAATTGTATCATTTAGTTATAGATTTCACAAAAACAATTCATTTTCTGAAGAATCACATATATAGACAGACATTCCGTCGTCTTTTCTTATCGTTGGCGTATTTGAGCGTAAATCTAGAGATAGTTTATAGTCCCAAAAGCTAGTCCGCCACTAATAATTCTCTTGAACTCTATTATGTATATACACTTTGTATATTACAGAAACAGGATTGTTGTTTTGAATTTTCTCAGCATTAGAATATAAGACATACTTCATTCACTATTTTTACTGCTATTCTTAAATTTAATGTACAATAACATTTCGTAAAATGTTTTATAAATTCTTATAATTTGCATTTCCAAATATATGGTTTACATCTTCACTTTTATATAGTTATATTTACTAAATATAATTTATATTCAAATTATCTAACAACATTAATCTCTAATATATTATCTCAAGATTACTTTCTATACAGGGAGACATTATCAAACATGACGTTATACATATTGCTCTGAGAATTTGGTGAGAAATATTTCAAAGGACACTTGCTTCCATATAACGTGATAGATTTGCAATATTCCATAGATTTCGTACAAACGACGTTTAAGCGTACACAACCACAACCATTAAAGGAAAATGTAACTGTAAAACGATAAACCGTCCAATAAGTAATCCTAAGTAAATGATATAACATAAAAGAAAATACAGAAATATCCCATTCCTTTGCGTTTCTGCGCGGTCGTGGCGAACGTGACACATTGTGACCAATTAGAGTCTAGAAGTCGCTTCAAGTGGTCGGTTATACATCCCCACCAAATCATAAAGATCCAGGTCCAGGATATTTTCAAGCAGTCAGCGTACACCATCAGCCGAGAAATATCAGGTACTTGGATAGTATAGTATGCAAGATGCTACAGAAGAAGACAGTTCAACTTGATATACCGGATACTAAATATCATAACGCAAATATCAGAATAAAACGATTGTGTCCCGGTTGCAACTTAAACAGATTGGAGAAAAGGATCGTAGTGTGCTTGAAACATTCGTTACCGTGGATTCAAAGAAAAGCACCGCTACAAGCATTAGACATTTGTAGGAGGTGCAGGCAAGCGTTGTATAAGGTATTATCTTTTAACTGAGCAGTTACAGGTCTAAAAAAACTGATAGGTATAGTTCTTGTACTTAATTATTTGATATAAACAAAGAATTTGAAGTTTCGAATTGATTTTTAATAGTAGTAGAAGATGAAACCTGTTCTTGAAGATTCATTCAAGATAGATTATAAAGAGATATGTACTGTGTGTTTCTGTGATACGATTTTGTAAAGTTAAATGAGTGGATGATACTGGTAGAATTAGGCAAATAGTCAAGTGATAGTTCGTTTGTTTGCAAAAATAATGCAAATTACATTTGTAATCGTTAATATCTGAAGCATCTAAAGTCGTTACTTGTTTTGTCTTTTTGTTTAGTATATTTGTTCATTTATTCACGAGTGATATTTATTTATTCGTGTTTATATCAAAAAGTTGGTTAATTCACACGTAAAAAATTTTATTAGTATATTTTATTTTCAATATATTAGTAATAATAAGCATCATGTAAAAATACATATTACAAATTGAACTATATATTATTAATTGCGAAAAAACTGACAAAAAGAAGCTGTGAGAGTTGGGTATCAGGGTGCTGTTACCTTTCTGCATTGCTTTCGTTTTATTCGTAAAATAATTAATGATTAAAACATGGTCATAAGGATATCATTATTTCTAGATTAAATTTAGTGAATTTTATGGAAATTTTATTGGATTCTTTAAAATTATTTTACATGAATTTATGTAATAATTTCGTGCAAGAAATCTCTGTTGATATATACGTATGTACTGTTCATTCGAGGGAAGATGTAAGTTGGTAAACATGTAAATAGACTATAGATGTTAGACAAATACTTGAAAACTAGGAAGTAGTCAAACGTAGTATTATTTGATTTCCCGGTAATATGCAAAATATTTAAGCCTGACACATATACTTTAGTTACTTTGTAAGGTTCTTGTTTGGTTTTTCTTCTTTTCTTTAACATCATTTTTTGGAACTATCAGCTAAGTAAAAATGATTAAAAAATAGTTTTTTTTTATTAGTCATTTAATTATTAAGTAAAAACAATTCAAATTCATAGCTTTAGCAAAATGGAAGATATTACTTTCATTATAGGATTTAAAGAATTTTATTGTATTATCACGTACATATCTCTAACTAAAAAGTATACTCGCGTTTACTCTGGTGGATATACTGTTACATCAAATTTCTCGGAAATGCTTGTTGCTGAAGAGGAGTAATACGATACTGTTTCTGGTCTAATATGATACAGTAACCTCACCCCAAAGAATTTGGAGAACGCAATATTACGTACATATAAAGCAGTTAATTTGTAAATACAAACTTATTTTTTATAAATGCCATACTATAGTTTTGGGAATTGAAATCACCCGTGAAAAAGCAGATTTTTATCCTCGTGAGATATCTCGGAAACGCTACTAAATCAATACTGTTGATAAAAACTGATCGTTCTTACCATGTGGAGGAATGAGGAGTCAACAGTTTTCTTTAGTCTAGATTCTCAAGCTAGGGAGTCGTAAAGTCTTTTTTCTGAGGGACTGCAGGGATTATTTTTATTTGAAAACACTTGAAGTGACAAGTAAGTGACAAATAAGTTATTTATTTTAATATGACTGTAGTGCTATATTAGATAAAAGTTGATTAAATAAACTATTTACGTTAAATTTGGATTAATTAAATAAAAATATATTTTTAAAATCAATTAATTTTAATATCGACAAGGTTCTCTGAAGGGTTGCAGTTATTTGGAATGCAGGTTTTTCTTGATATAACTTTTATTACAAAATTGTATTTGATTAAAGAAATCGTGCACAAGTTGTTGTGACCAACTTTTTTGTACTTTTTGTGAGATTTTTTTTCGGACTACTGATGCTATTTTTTTCGCACGTAGAATATGGGGGAAAAATTTTCCATTCGAGGACCTTCCTTCATAGTGAGGTCGAAGATAAAAAGAGAATAGCTTTCTCATCAAGAGGAAAACGTAGAAACCAGACAAAAAATTAAACATCTTATATGTTGATGGTGAGAACTGTGTATTTAGATGTCGCCTTTATGACGGTAAGGGTATTATTTAAGTATTCAACGCGCTACTGACTAAAACTTTTTGGTCTAACTGAAGAATTTATTTTTATCTCTCAAATTTGTATTATGAGTAAAAGTTAGCAGAGAATTTTCATCTATTAGTTACACCTTTCACAATCACAACGAAAGGAATTCTCAATCGCTGATTGAGTTTTTCTAACTAAATTGCTAGTATGGCAACAGATATCGTAAGTTTCTTCGGATATTGGAATAATTATCAGGCGCAATAAGTATCATTGATAAATCTTTTTTGAAGCTGCACTAACGTAATCCTGTGACGCCGTGAGATGTTTAACGCCTGTATTACCAACGTGAGGGGAAATAGGCGAGGGTTTTGGTCCGTTGTTAGTCTTCTATCTATCCTATCATATTCTTTTATCAGATAAGGCGAAAGACAGGTCTGTAAGAAAATGTGAAGCTTCCTCCAACATTTGAAGCGATCGTCTGTTTTATTGGGTTGTAAAACTATGTATAGATATAGACAATGCGAGGCTGCCGCGTGGCGGTCAGCGATTGTCGGTTTTTTTCGGCGAGATTAAAGTCGCAGCTCTTTAGTCGCTTCATTTGAACTTGTATTAAAACAACTTTGTCAAAAACATTAGCAATCGGTTGTGGAATGGATGTGACTTCGTTACTATTTTTAAGTTTTATATTTTTACACGCATTCTTGTCATATATGGTCAGTGGCATTTATGGACAGGAAAACTCCCGATTTTCGAGGATTAACGAAAATGTCTAAGTCAAACTTTATATCTTGCATTAATTTATTTCCATATTGCAGTCGTCTTTTATATAATTCTAGAATCCACTGTTGTCGTCTTTGCTTTGTGTCTTCATATTTTTCAAAATTCGGTGAATTGCCTTCAGTGTTCACCCGCTGTGTTCCTTCAAAATGAAACAATGTAAATTCGGCTTAAGACACAAGACCACTCGAGAATCGAGGCAGCCTCACAGTATCTGTACATAGCTTAAAAAGAGAAAGCCAGGACATTTGAACATACCATATATTAAGTCCTCCCCCATACTGCGTCATGGGCTAGAAAAACCTAACGTTTGTGCAACTGCTTTGTCTTTCGTTTTTATTTACAAGTCAGGCACCAAGCATCTTCTTTACACCATCTTCTTGAGTCTGTCGGCGATTGTAATTTGGGCAAGCGTTTGTTCGGAAGTATATGGGATGAGCTTAGGTCAAAAAGTAAGGAACTTAAGTGGCTAGTCGCTGTTATCTATACCAGTTTTTGAAACAGACTTCATACAATAAACTTTTATGACGGAGTTAAGTATGGAGAATTCTACTTCGCTATGCTCTTGAAATTTCTTGAAGAGCATACAGAGAACACAGAAAGGCCTTTTATTCCAAATATTTCTTATCTATGCAATGCAGAAGACAGTTGCGATTGTGCTGGATATACAGCACGTAGGGTGCGACGATTTATGGGAAACATCTGAGTGTACCGTTCCCGAGAATTTTTAAGAAGTTATGTTTTTCATATGCATATAATAAACTCACGATCCATTCCACCATAAAACTTTGCGATTTTCATAATATATGAGAAACCAAAAATATCACGCTTTTTGGACAAAACGTCGTCGTAACTCTATCGAAGGAAAAGTCTATGTGTAACCTCGCGTCGCGTTCGTCAAGAGTCTAGTGAGATTGGGCTAAAGTTCGCTTACTAACTAGCCACTGTGTCGGTATAAATGCTGTTTGACATTACTTCTAAATTATTCTTACTCCTTGCTTTGTTGGTACGTCAAAGCCACAGCATTTACACACTTACATAATATGCTATCACTCGTTCATTCGCGACACATACACACTTATTAATTAGGTTATTGTCAGATCTTAGCACTCTGAGGATTGGTTACTGTGATACGCATATAGCCTGAATTCCGGGGGTTTCTGGAGCGATTGAAAAAGGTTCAAAGCGACCAATGTTGTAGTGACTTATTTATTTTATGTATTTATTTACAAAGATGAAACAGGAAACTATGATTATTTAATTAGAGCTATTTCTTAATGTATTAATATAATACAACAAAAACAACTAAATTGATACTTGATACTTGAAATCAACTTCTGCGTGACAACTCATGACTCACAACACAATCAACAACTCGCAACTAACTATTCACAACTTGTAACTAACTTCCAATTAACTCCAACTAATGACTAACTTTCTCAACCAAAACATCCCTTTATCACAGTTTTTGCATTCCCACCATACACACGTGTTCCGCATATGACTGTTTATGACCACAGATGGTCACGTACGCCTTTTCCAAGTATCCATTTTTCTGAAGGACCACGGACATACCGATGGGCCCATGGCCCATTAGAATTTTCCGTTCCTTCTGACCTGTTAAAAATGATTTTTCCACGATACTACGATATTATCTCTAATATATTGATAATGGTTTCGTATTATTCAAGCATGTAATGTAAAAATATTTTTATGACATTTCGTTTATAGCATCCATAGTTTTATTTAACAATAGTTAACATTTATATAGAATACCGCATGAAGTATGAAAGACGCGAATTCGCATCTCCGGTCCCCAAAGTGTTAGCACCACAAACCCTACACATTTGACTGAACCTACTAGCATAATTACTCAGAATTGTGACGCACATGGTGAAAATAAATTTTCGAATGATAAAAATGTTGTCATGTATATTGCAGAAATTATTCATGCACTATCCAAATGTTCCTCGCGTACCACTGGTCTTCTATATCGATTGTGTGTTATAAATATTTAGTAAATTACAATTTTATAAACGTTCGTATCACATTCATGGACAATAAAAAAGAGAAATGATCTTCTTAACCGATTTACTGTTACCATATAATAAAACGTTATTGATAGACATTTATTGTTCGATATATCAATAATATTATGATACTCCCTGATAATTGACCAAATAAGATTGTAACCCATAGGTAGGTAACGCGACACCATGAGCGATTATATCCGCTAGCTAATTCAAAGAATCTTTCAGGAATCTGTATCATATTTTGCTATTTCATAGATCAGTTATCAATATTGCTTTCTTTTGATAAAGATTGGCAATTATAATCAGTTTTGTATTATGTTATTTGTTTTAAATTATGTTATAAAATTGTTATTTGTTTTTAATTGTAAACATTTTAACTAAAAAACACTTGAAAACTCACTTGATAAACACGCGTGTATCAAGCTTTTATGTAAATAGCAAGTATGTATCAGGCAGATGCATGCATCTAAGTATGAATTGTGGCAGAAATGATGCTCAATTGATAGCAAGAGAAATTGCAATGCGAGTATTCTGGTTACCTATAAGGATAACAGTTCTAAGTATGCTTCTGATACATAAATATATATATCACAGTCTTAGATTACCGCATCCGTTTCAAATTAAACGTGATAAATTGTTGGCGTTAATCTTACGTTCTCTAGTAGTCGCATTATTAATTTAAACTAAAGCATTTATTAATGGTTAAAAAAGATAAAAAATTAAACATCAAAAAAATTCTTTATGGATTCTATTCCTTGAACTCTAAGTATGCATCTGCCTGAAGCATATATGTATATACATTCTGCTATATCAACATTTTTCTTAGATTACCATATCCGTCACAGCTTATGCATGACAAACTGCTGGCATTGTTCTTACGATTTTCTAGTAATCGCGTTATTAATTCAAACTAAAACATTTACAATCAATGCTTTAAAATGATAAAAAATTAAACATCAAAGAAATTCTTTGTGGATTTTATTCCTGGAACTGTTATCCTTATAGATAACCAGAATACTCGTACTGCAATTTCTCTTGCTATATTTTGAGCATCAGTTCTGCCACAATTTATACATACTTAATTACATAACATACTAACTAGTATAATAAAATAATTATTTATATAATTATATGTATAATATGCACGCGATATTCTCACAGATTTATCATTTTTGCGGCACTTCTAAGCATATACTTCATTTATATTAAAAAATGTTCCATTGTTTCGACTACGATTTTCCTCATTATTAATTCTCAAGGATTGTTTTACATATGCAGCTTTGTTTAGTTATCTATTCGCATATTTATATTCGCATTATCTACCGCTACTGCAATTATGCGATTCGACCAAAGTTCAATATGTGTTTGTATAGGAGGGCACGAAAGGAAGCTGTTGGTGTAAAACAGATAAAATTTCTGTTTGATTATGATTGTTGTGGCGGTGACGCAATATTTCCATATAAATAGGGGTAGAGAGCTCGGAGGATTCAGTATAAATCGTGCTTTTGGGCCAGTGATAAGTTTCATAGCAAAAGTATAAGATTTCTTTCGATCACGCTTGATTTATAGTTGTATCGATATCTTCTTTGCGAATAAAAGCCGTTATCTTTACACACGACACATACGGATTAAACATATCGAAGACTTTATTGCAGTAACAAGAATTTATTCTAAAAGAAATGTCGTGTAGCGCGCTGGCATTATGGAAATTGGAATGTGAATTTTTTTTATAATAGAAGCCTATTGATAATCTATAAAAAATAATTTTATGATCTTGTATGCGCAAAATGTATGAAACACATATTTTATAATTAAGAAGAAAGTAGAAACCCTGACATAAACCGCTACTATATATATGACTATATAGCACTTTGCAAATTTCATTTTCTCATTAAATACATAATAATAGTGCGATAAATGTCTTTATGACCAGAGTGTACGCGCCTCAAAATTGAAGAACACGTCTGACAAAAATATGATTATCACCTTGTATGATGCTTATTGCCTGGTCTCAATTGTATAGTTAACAAGTGATTTACCGATGTTATAACAGGATTTTATTGAAATAAAATCAACCTTTGTCGCCATTATATTTTTTCTTTTCGCAACTGAACGTTTCAAACAAAAGACGATTGGGGGGGACAGGGTTATGAGACAAAATCTCCACTACTCATTAAAATCGAACGTCTCCGGGCAATCGTTGTACAGATATGGTGATCGCGAGACAACTTTGATATCCTCTGCTGACTGGCCGATCGTTCATCTGAAGCAACGTAAATCGGCACCACTGTGTTTATCAACTTGTTTCACCTGTCACTAACCAGCTGAACTGCGTATGTCCTATTCGTCCGAAACGTTTAATACACGAGGGAGCAACAGAGAACGTGTATCGTTGGAATGATGTCGGAAAACACGCAAACGGGAATCGTGAACTATGACAACTTTGTGTTAAAATGCTGGCTTTACTGCATCGGACCAGTTCGCCGTTGCGAAGAGCTGAAAAAGGTGCGGTTCATATTCACGATCGATACTTCTGGCAAATTACAAACATATTTTATACGTTGTCTACAATGTCGTATTGTACGCGTAGAAAGTGTAATAATCAAAATCACCTGACTAAAAGAAACGAATGTAACGAAAACATGGACAAGAGATGCTCATCTTTTTCTTTTTCTCTCTTCGAGTATTTTTTTGGATATTTGGAAATAGAATTCCGTCGACGATGTCGCGGGAATATAACCATAAAACACAATGGCGATTGTTTCAGTTGAAAGCGGACCTACAGAATCTTGGATTATCACGTAGACAGGTACATCAAGGTTTGATGCAAATAGCGACGAAGCCGCGTGTAGTCCTTACGCGTCAGTTGCCACACAGAAGATATAGGTAAGTTACCAATTATTGAGTCAATAATATTGATAGGATGAATGTTCTGTCCTTTTGATTCTTGTTGAGCAAGTAAGTCTAATTATTCTGTATATATTGTGAAATAAATTATACCTACATATATTGATATGATAAGAAGTCTTTTATCAATAATTGTTTGTAATTGTTTATGTAAGATATAAGATATAAGATAAGTACACATATGTGTCTTCCTTCCATTAATCAGAGGAAGTGATGTAACTGTAACTTTGATACAAACAAAATTATAACACAATTATCAGTTGTTAATGTTTGACACTATTTTTTTTATAGATTTTAATAACACAAATGTATAAACCCTATTGTATTTATTATACAAGTTAGTGATTTAATATATGTTCATGTAGTATATTGTGATTAGAAGAAAAGATTCGTTATGCCATTACGTTTCACATTATATGATGTAAAAAAAAAAAAAATTTAAATAGAAGAATAGAAATAGAACGATTTTTGTGATATTAATTGATCATAAATATTATGTGAGTTTTATGTTCGAAATACGCTTCTCTACGTATACCATATCCTTTGTTTTTCCCAATTATTTGCTCTATTTAAAGAGTATAAACATGATTATCATTAATCATAGATATATCTTTTCTATTCAACAATATCGCAACTGAATCAGCGAAATGTTGAGCAATGTTCATCAACCGAAAGGTATATCGACATTTTTACTATTATATGACAATTTATTATTTTAATACAGACACATACCTGTTGTTCTGAAAGGATATAAAAAAAAATTTAAATTTTCTCGCATTTTAAAGTTTATAAATCTTTTAGAAATACTTCCTTAAAAAAATTCTTATATTAAACGTTATAAGTGTATGTAACAATTTATAATAAGCTATGAAAAAAATTAATTGAAGTACCGAAGGAGGACATTTATTGAAAAAATTCTCGACAATTCTCGAATGAAATACCTCTTAAGAAGTAACAATAGATTTTATATAATATTAAGTATCTTTATATTCATTTGTAAAGACAAGTCTCTTTATTTAGTGGGTGGTCTAAGATTTTTACACAATATTGTATATGCTCGTATACATGTTCAATTTATGCATATATAGTACAATCACGTACATATATGCGTTGTAGTCATATTTTCCCAATTATCATTCAGTAAATAACACATTGTGTGTTATAGCTTATTAGTTGATCACTTTGAACATTGAAAGACAAGTGCTATTTATAACTAACGTATGACATTATACAACACCATGACCCACAACAAGAATAACGAACCACTTTTAAATGAAAATAATTGTAAACAACAATTAGGAACATTAATAAAGTAACATAATACAAAATAAGAAAATAAAACACATTTATCGGATAACTCGAAGAAATACGTTGTTCCGTTAAAATTTTTGTCTTAGTTTATTGCAATTATTACTACGAACAATTTATGTATAGTTGACGTTATTTCTATAATAATCAAAGAATTAAATTTTCTAAATCATAGCTAAAAATTGGTTTACTTCCCATATGTAGTTAACTTAAGCCTTCGGAAAAATGTGAAATTGAAGTTGTGAAAACTTATGGAGCTTAAAATATATAAGAGAAATAAATAATTAAAAATCTGAATTTATTTGTTTTCGTGATATTTAATTTGTAAATGATACATTATAGAAAATTATTTTCAAAACTTTAGAGAAACGCCGTTAATCACTTAAATTATGTTTTCGATCATAAATTTTATAAGCGAACAATATTACAGAATATATAAAATTTCTTACATTATTAAATGAAATTGACTTTAGGACAACTTAATTTTATATATGTCGTAAAACATTTTTTGGCTTTATTTTGAAGCAGTACTTTCATTTTATTGTATTTATGTTTTAGATTTAAAAATTCGTCGGAAGGTGAAAGAGGGAGGAATATCACTGATAATCTCAGAGCAAACACTTTAAATTTGCGCCTGGGAAATGAAAATATCCATAAATCAAACATGACGGAAAGATTTATCAAAGAACAGAGCAAATATATCAAAAAAACGGATGGTGTGACAGCATATGAAGATGCATTGATAAGCAGCAATCGAGAATTATTCCTACCAAACATATCTTATAAGTTAAAAAAACCATTAGCAACAATGCATTCCTTTGATGAAACACTAAAGCAATTGGATAAATGTATTTCTTCGAAAATGAGAGTAGATGAAACATCGTCTAGAAAACGATCTTCCGTTATTGTTTCGATGGATAGTATAAGAAAGCCGGACAATAATGTAGTTTCAAGTAGAAAATGTGATAAACGTGAAAATCATCCTTGTATTCATGAACATAAAGATACTCGAAAAATCCAAGAAATTCGTAATTTAATATCGGACGAAGTAGGTTCAAAAAGAATTTTAATGTTTAATAAATATAAAAAAAGACGCATAGAATTGAATCTAAATTCTTGTTTTGATAAGGTAAGTGATTCTATAGAATCAGACGATTGTAAGAATGTAAATACTAATTGCATAAAATTGGATATCGGTAAAAAATTACATAATGATAAGAAGACTATATCAGACAAAAATAAATACTCTAAACATGAGGACGGTACATTAAATTGTACCTATCTCACTGAAGAAGTAACAAAGATAAAAGAAAATACACACGAAAGGAAGTCGTGCAAACTAATAGTTTCAGATAAGCATAAAGAAATTATAAAAAAAAGAAGAAAAATAAAAGATAGGTTTCGAACATATTTTGGAGATTGTATAAGTATTAGTGAAGATGAACAAGAGCAAGATATTATAGAAAAAAGATTTAGAAAGAGAAGAAATAAGGATTCTGTTGATTCTTGTGATTCTGGAGTGTATGTTGCTGAAAGAAATATAATTATGACTGTTGCCCATGTTAATGGAATTCATGAGTCAAATGAAGNATACATCTCAGCGAATTGCCAATGTTGATACAAGTCATGATTCAAATGAAAATACATCGCAGGAGACCATTGTCAATGTTGATGCAATTCATGAGTCAAATGAAGATACATCTCAGCGAATTGCCAATGTTGATACAAGTCATGATTCAAATGAAAATACATCGCAGGAGACCATTGTCAATGTTGATGCAATTCATGAATCAAATGACGATACATATCAGGGAATCATTGCCAATGTTGATCCAAGTTATGAATCAAATAAAGATACATCTCAGGAGACCATTGTCAATGTTGATGTAATTCATGAATCAAATGAAGGTACATCTCAGGAAATCATTGCCAATGTTGATACATGTTATGAATCAAATAAAGATACATCTCAAGAGACTATTATCAATGTTGATGTAATTCATGAATCAAATGAACATATATCTCAGGAGACCATTGTCAATGTTGATGTAATTCATGAATCAAATGAAGATATATCTCAGGGGACCATTGTCAATGTTGATACAATACATGAATCAAATGAAGTTACTGATAATACAAATATTAAAACTACTAATCAAATTGAAGATGCAACAAATTTTATAGAAATTGAATGTAATAAATTACAAAATAATATATATGAGAACAAAACACATAATACTGAAATAGAGAAAGGAGAATTATTTCGAAATAAGAAGTTCATCAATTTTTCTGAGAAGAATAATGAGAAAAATAAACATGCATCAAGTGTTACAGATATATTCCAAATAACTGAGCAATCAGAAGTTAATGTTTCTGCAAAAATAAAAGCAACAACAGAGATAAATAATATATTATCTTCTGACATTCCAGAAATTTGTACCCCAAGTCATGATACAATAACTATAAGCAAAAATTTTTCAGGGCCTGAAAGAAGTAATTTAGATATAAAAGATTTTAATGATCTTCTTAATATGAGTTTTTTTGAAACTTGTCAAATCACATCAAATGGAAATGTTCTTAGTATTCAAGAAATTGTCATGAATGCAGATGTTGGTGAAAATTCAAATTTGAAAGAATTGTCAGAAATACAAAACAATTGTAATCAGAGTGTTACAGAAAAAGTATTAAACTGTATTGAAGAAGATAAAAGAGTACAATTATCTTTTAATACAAATAAAATTGATAATGTTACTTCTACAAATAATATATATAATGTGAAAAATAATGAGAATGAAAAAGTATTAAACTGTATTGAAGAAAATAAAAGAGTACAATTATCTTTTAATACAAATAAAATTGATAATGTCACTTCTACAAATAATATATCTAATGTGAAAAATAATGAGAATGAATTAGCAGTGGAAAATTCTGAATTAAGTATCTCAGAAAAGAAAGACACTCATTCCAATAAGTTACCTCAAGCTAAATTAAGAGTTTTATCTAGTGCAGAACTAGGTTCCAGATGGTGCCCCACACCTGTAAACAGTGTTACATCTACTGTTCTTCAATTCTCAAATCAAAATACAGAAACTCAAACAGTACCCGAAACAATAGCTTCAATTACTGCACCTGTATCTGAAACTGTTAGTCAAACGACAGTTCTTGAGAATATGAGGAAATGTTATATGGATCCAACATTTTCAGAACTTGTGTATGTTATTCTTATAGAGATACGTAGTTTAATTCAGGATATACGGATATCTCCAATTACTAATTTAAATTATGATAAATTATTATCTATAGAATTCGAAAAATTAAGAAAGATATTGAATACTGACGATTTTGTTGATCTAACAAAAGGAGTTGTAACTATACTTAATAATGAAATGTTAGTAACTCCATCACTATCATTAGACGAGTTGTTTTGTTATGCACCATCAGTCAAATCCTTTTATGTCCATACTTCAAATAAAAATAAGATTATACTAAATAGTCTGAATGAATGTCAAACTGCAAAATCTGTAGGTGTTTCAAATCAAACAATACTGAATCGTAATAGGTGTTGCGATGCACAAGTATCACAGAATGTGTGGACTTCATCTGTACAATCCAGGTTACAATATTTACTTTCTATTGCTTCTGAGCAAAGTCAAACTCTTCGCTCCAACATTGCTCCAAAACAACCTCAGCAGAATTTTCAGGAGCAAATAGTCTCGCCCTTGCAAAAAAATGTTCTTCAAAGCAATATATTGGTAAATCCCACTACTGTGAATAATAACAATCATAATAATAATAATATGCATCAACACACTTATAAAATGCAATTGCATAAAAATTTTACTCAACAAAAAGTTTCAAATGTTAATTTTGCTAAGCAGAATCCAGTAACAAATATGCATGTTAGGCAAAGCTATCCCTTCCAATATTCCTCATTTCCATCTACTGGAAGAAATCAATTAGGAGTACATACTTCTGTACCAGTTACAAATGCATCATCTGTAAACCAACAATATGTTTCATCACCTGTTTTTATACCACAAACAAATGCATTTTATAATGTAAATGTACCAAATTATACTATACAGCAAAATATGAACTCATCAACACATATGTCACAGGGGACTCAGTTACAAGTTGTCTCACAATCCGTATCATCAAACCATAATATACCACAACCTGTCCAAACTACAGTTGCAACTAATATATCACATTCTGTACCAAAAAATTCACGACACATTGAACAGAAACATCAAAAAGTAATTCCTCAAAAAAGGATACCAATGGAAGTTCCACAAAATCGTACATCTGAACAAGTAGCATCATCTCGACAATTAAGGAGGAGTAAACACAGACGATTAAAGAAGAAAAAAAATCTGCAAGTTTCACTAGAATCAACAACAGACCTATTCGATATATTGAAATATATCTCTGATATCCAAAAACTTATATTACTGAAACAACTAGACTTCTATTTTAGTTGTACCACTTGGTTACAACAACAGTTTACATCAGAACAATGGCAACAAATTCATTCACAGAGATCTGTATTACTTTATTTCCAAACACTCCTAAAACATCTAGTAGAAAAAACAATGAGAAACCTTTTACCAGGTAAATCTCAGACAAATATACTTACAAATATTGAAATTGATGTTCCAAAAGTGATACAAATTACAGTAAAAGAAAACAAAGGAATATGTTGTCAAGTTGAAGTATCTGAAGGTAACCAAGAACATAATGCAATGAATATTGAACAAGATTGCACAAGTTATGAAGAAAATTTAAATGTTACAATAACACAAAACCAATATGGAAAAGAACGTGAAGCAACTGATAATTCACAGACAAACAGTTCTTCAATTAAGCAGAATTTACAAAGTCATCAAACATTGGGCGTTGATGTATGTCAAGAGAATAAAGTGGAAAAAGAACCAAACAGCTTCAGAAATGTATATAATTCAAATACCAAAGAACAGAATTTAGATAAATCAGAAAAAATAATTGAAAATATTCCTCAAATAGTCGAAGAAAAGTTATCAGTACTATCAAATATTAAATTGCTTAACAAAGACACCCTGCAGCAGTTAAATCCTCATTTAGTTACTGTAGAAATTTCTTCTAAGGACGATCAAGTAACTGTTGTTGATACTAATGCTAGTAGTGAAAATACATCAAAATTCGAGGAATCTGAAGAATATCAAGAACACCAACACTTAAAAGGTACTAGTTATGATGACTTAACAGTATCTTCAGTCAAATCTCCAAATAACACTGAATATTTTAATAACGAGGAATTGCACAACACTTTATTGGAGAAACCTCTTACAACTTATATTAAAGATGTTAGAAGTATATCAATGGAAGCATATTTAAAAATTGGTGTAACTAATAATGTTCCTGCGAATACTATGGAAGAAAATATTGAAGTGGAAGAAATTAAAATATGTTTGTATTGTGGTAAACCTAGTACTGTAGCATGTATAATTTGTTTAGAAGCTAAATATTGTTCTAGAGAATGTTTTCAGTTACATTGGGAACATCATTATAAAGATTGCTCACCTGTAGAAAGAAGTGTATGTTTATAATTAAAGCTTAGTGTTATTTGTTATTTTATTGTCACAAAAACTTATAGTTACAGCTATAGTTTTGTGTTAATCAGTATTGTCTTTGGTTAGAGTATAAGGATATTGATATAGATTTTGATTATTAATGTTATAAATTATTATTTTTGACAAAAAAATGAAGAGATATCTATTGTATTTAGATATAAAAAATAAACGTGCCAAATAATAGTTCAATTATTTTTAGTATGTAATTATAGATATATGTAGATTCTGATCAAGTAAACATATAAACACCACTAAATTCGAATTTATTTTTTGTATCTCCAGCAATACAGATTAAACACATACAAACTATATACTAATTCTATTAAATAGTTACTCTTCGTAACCAATACCAGGTATATAATTTTTTCTCGTATTATGAAAGAGTGAATGTTTTCCATCCTTCCATGGGAAAGCCTACAAAGACAAAAATAATTAAATCCTGCGACAGTATTTAGTACTTTTGCAACTATTTTAGTACTATTAATTATTTTTTTCTTTTTATTTAAATCTTACCTTATTCATTATTTTCATATATGGATAGTGAATGAATTCTGGAGCTGGTTCATGATTTTCTTCCTCAACTTTGATGTAACAATTAACCATAGAAACTCCCAATAAAGGAACACCCACAAAAAAGGAGATAACCTTAAATATTTTAACAGTATCTAAAATCAAGTGAAACAAATTATACTTATGTAACCATCGATTTCTAACCTTTAATAGAATTACAAATTTTCACATTAATGCTAAAACAGGATATAGATAAGGAGTATTTTTTATTTCGGATTTTGTAATAAAATACGCTTTGATGAAATAAAAAGTTTAAAGAATCAGAAATAACAAGTACACAGGATCTTTCATTTTCGAATTGTTCCGTGTCATTAAAAATCTTGTAAATGGAATTTTTCATAATTTACCGTTGGAAACAGGATGTTGACGTTGTTCCACTGTTTTTATATATTCTGCCATACCCCGTGTGAAAGTACGGCCAAATTGGCCTACCTTTAGTATCTTCGACATTTTGCAAAGAAGAGGAGTAGAACGCAAGGCAGAAGTACAGATACTGATTTTGTTCACTTACATCACTACATGCGCATACATCTCAATTGTCAGCGTAATTATTTGATTTCTCTACAGATGTCGCTCAATGTTTCTCCAGAAATAAAGTCAACATTACTAGTCGCTGATAAGTCGGTCTCCTATCAAGCAGTATCCTCGTCTCTGATAGTATATAAATATGTATATAATATTCAGCTATTATAAAAATTTGGAGAAAATTTAAAAGTTTCAACTCTGCTTTTCAGGTTGATTACAATCAATAAGTATGTAATCTAAATAATTAAAATAAATGAATAGGTAGAAAAATTATAAGTAAGAGGGAAAGATTGGTCGAAACAGTAACAAATTCCATTGAAATTTTTATGTAAGTTTAATTTGATGTTTACTCTTTACAATAGAGTGAAAAATCAATCGTTTTCATTTCTCTACGAAGAGCACATAAATGTTATTGTTAACATTTTATAAATATTTATATTCTTATAATTAAGATATAAACGTTATACATTATTTTCAAATAACGGAAGATAAATCTTTACATTGGTATGTGTATATGTGTGCACATGCTAGTTTATATGGGGAAAATATATATTTACGAGAAAATAGATCTATCTTTTACTTCACTTGTATAACGATAAGTCACGTGATATCTTATCCGTTATTTCAATTTCTGATCATTCAAATCGTATGCAGTACTTCATAGAATATCTCTTTAATCTCTTCTCTTTTTGATTGAAATAGAAAAATTATTTTATTATCAGGGTATGTTTATAGCGTAATTTGACAGTAATAATACTTAAACGGTATGTTTTAGTAATATTACTTAAATATATATATATAAAATTATGATCAAATACAATAAATTTCTTTGGTATGATTCACTTCAATCATAGCTTGGATGAAATGCATAGTCCTCTGAAATTTTGAAATGATTAATACATATTTTACTAATTTAATATATGAATAATTATAATAGGTAAAATATTAATGTATACAACTGTTTTATTAAAATATTGGTTATGATTTGTTTTTGGTGTAGTATCAATCTTTTAAATGCAAAATATACATACATATATATTGATGTATTACACACATCAAAACACATACAGATGCATAATAATTTTTACAATAATGGTTTTATAATAAATTTTATTATTAATTATAAAACTATATTAATTTAACTAAATATCAAACTTGTTCTATTCTAAAGATAAATATACATATGACATGTTTTATAATGCATTTAAGATAATTAAATGAACGTGAAAGAGATGATTATTTATTATACTTATTCAATGAATAAAGCAAGATGTTGAATAAAAATTAATATTTTTCAGTTCGAATGGGTAATTCTATCACAAAAAATAATTATCACAATAATCAGAAGTATACTAGTCAGGTATATATCATTTAAAATTGTAAATAAAATATAGGTTATAAATTATAACCTATATAGTTTAGATAATGTTATTATAATTGTATCTTAATCGATAAAGATTAATAAATATTATTATAATATTTTTTATACAGTATAGCCTTAGTGATATAATTGGCGGAAGTTGCATTGGATCAACACAATCTTCGCAGAAGGAAACTAAATCATGGTCTCGTGCTTCTTGCAGAAGGTAATTGTAATATTTTATAACTTTTTTGCATTTAGTAGTCTGTATGTAATAAGTATTTGATTTCGTAGCTGGAGCGAAGGTACATTATATGATCCATTGGGTACTTCAAAAACATTGTGGCCTGTATCACGTTGTCAGGCTATGTTTCTTCCAGAATTTCAAATAAGACAAGTATCTCTGCAAAATGCTTATATATTTCTAAGCATAATAGCCAAAGGAGCTTATGGAAAAGTATATAAAATTCAAAAGCAAGATACTGGAGAACTTTTTGCTTTAAAAATAATCAGTAAAGCTAAAGTGGTTGCAGAAAATGGTATAATGCAGGCTAAACAGGAAGTATGTATGCTTCAAAAATTGAAGGCATGTTTATTTTCATTTTGTATTGTAATTGAATTCATACATATATTCAATATTAGGTATCAATACAAAAATTGGTTGGTCATCATCCATTTATATTAGATTGCTCTCACAGGTGGCAAGGAAGGAAAACATTGTACATATGTAAGCTTAATGTTATTATATTATTATTAGTTATTGTTAGATATGTTTCTTAATGTCCATTAATTCTAGTAACTAACTATGTTGGTGGAGGAGAGTTATTTTCATTAGTCGAGCAATGTGGTTCTCTGCCTGAAAATATAGCTAGAATATATGTAGCAGAAGTTGCTTTAGCTATTGGTAAATATACATCGTTTTGAATTGATAATTCGATATGAGATAGAATTTATATGTTTTTCTGTAATTGTGTTAAAGATTTTTTACACAATGCTGGTGTTGTACATAGAGATATAAAAGCTACAAATGTTCTATTGGATGAGGAAGGTCATGCTATAATTATTGATTTTGGCCTTGCAAAGTGGTTAAATCATACAGAAAGAACACATACGCTTTGTGGAACTCCAGAATATATGGGCAAGTACTAAAATGTATATAAAATATAAAAATTATATAAACTGTAACTATTTCTCACTTGATGTATCTTGTTATAGCACCAGAAATATTCAATAGACAGTACTATGGACAAGAGGTAGATTGGTGGTCATTGGGAGTACTAGCTTGTTTCATGCTTACAAATCAGGTATGAATAATATATATATATATATTTCTTTTTTTGTTAAAGTAATTTGAAATATTACATGAAATGCATTATCAATATACTAACATTGGAATTACAATCATTTCAATATAAGAAGTAAAAGATAAAACCTGAAGTATAGTAGAAAACATATATCTTTAAATATAAATTGATTCATTTATTAAAATCAAAGCGATAGTTGTTACTATGCTACTGTATTTCATATACTTTTATGTTTAACAATATTAGTATCTATTGATTGTCTTAAAAGATACTGCAGTCCGGGGACTCCGTGGCGCAACGGTAGCGCGTCTGACTCCAGATCAGAAGGTTGCGTGTTCAAATCACGTCGGGGTCAAAGTTTATTTTTATAATTTTTTTTTTTATATTTTTTTACATTTAACGCGCAGACTATGAAGTAAATTTTATAGGTTCATTTTTAGTCGAATAAATATTATTATTATTCTTTCTATGCGTAATATATGGCAGAAGGCTAGTTGTTATGCAATTTTTATGAATTTTTATGTTTTATATATGTAGCAAAACTGAATAAATGATTAATTTTCTTCTGATAATTGGTAGACATTTTTTGACTTTTTAAAAATAGTAAGTGATTTTTTTTATATCATTTAATCCTAAAATGCGTATATAGATTACTATTAACTGAGAATACGCAATTAATATTACAGAGAGTTTTCTATAATATCTTTGCTGTTTTAACATTTAAACTAATTGCGAAGAGTTTGTTTCTGAGCAATGTTTCATATTTTAATAAGTATTTTTTCGATAATCTACAATATGAATGAGTGATTAATTTTGCTAATTATAATAAAAAAAGTGGACTGAATTGCAGTGGAAATTGTTTAGGATCAAAAAATAATTCGCCCCCGGGTGGGCTCGAACCACCAACCTTTCGGTTAACAGCCGAACGCGCTAGCCGATTGCGCCACGGAGGCAGTTGAGTGAGAGGTTCTTTTCAAGTCTTTTCTTTCCATTTCGTATCTTTTGAATGTTAATTTTGTTATATGCTTTTATTTTGTAATTTATTATTTACAATATCCCTTCTATCTGAATGACATATTTTATTTAAGAAGAACTACTTTTAATTTGTTGCATGATGTATCATTGTATGATGTATCTTATGATAAAGGTTTTATCGCGGTTCATAAAAAGAAGTATATTTTCTCGTATTTAATATATTTAATATAATATACTTATGCTCATCATTAAACATTAATGCATTCTTTTTATTTCTTTTTGAATTGGACACTTTGATATACATTCAGAAGTATTTATTTAACAATAGTTATTAAATAATTTACAAGATATGTATGGTGTTGAGTAGATTTTTTCTAGAATATTGTGTTAGTATCAGTATTAGTATTAGTTAGTAGTAACAGTATTAATATATATAATATAATAAGAATTAAATTGAATTTTAAAGCAATATGCGATTTCGATATAAGACATCGGAACATGTTTATGATAAAATCAAAATCATTGTCATTCATCAAATTAAATTATCTGTAATCATAATTACACGAAATCAAACCTTAACTGTGACATCTACAAAATAACATATGGAAAGTTGTTGGGACGGTTGTTTAAATATAATAATTAAACACCCTCATTAAACCACCGGTATGCAAATATTTATTTATGCAAATTAATATTCTTATGGATATTATTAAAGAAATGAAACCTGAACGGGAATTTTTTTCATCTAGTAAATTTTCTAACGTGTACTCTGTTTTGAATATTTCACATATCTTTGCGCATTATATATATTTTTGCATTTCCAAATTCTCAATAAATGCAGAAAAGTCCGCAGCCGAATTGTCTTATGTGTACATTTAAATTGTTATACGTTTCTTATTGTATCGGGGAACAGATAGATGTCGAGGAACTGTTTCAAGTAGAGGCGTAATTATTTTCTCGTGAACCGTGTCTCGTACACTTTTCGTCGGCCGTTCTTGCGTAAAAGCATGCAACGGGCACTCGAATTGAAGAAATCCAACGAGCGTATCTCTCTGGCTCGTTGCAAAATCCTTCGGTGCCTTGACATTTTCGCTGGGTCCACTCACCTCGCGTATCCTCAGTGTTTACAAAGCGTGTTCTCGGGCACGTTAACTTTTCATACGGCCTTTTGATGAATCGACGTATGTGCCACGTCATGTCATGGAGAAATGTCGTCGTACCTGGCGCGATCACGATATCATCGTTAACCATGAGATTCACGCGAATCTTTGACTCTTGTGCAAGTGCATTCTCGATAGAAAGCGATTCATCGTCATTTAGACTTTTTTTTCCAGAAACCAGCCATAATACGTAAATTACGATAAAAGTGTAAATACATATTTTACTTTAGAAGATGTTTTATCAATGACTCGATTTAACGTTTTAAGATTATTTAATACTTTGATTCGAGATTTCAAGATTATATCCTGATCAATGATTTACTATGAGATTTGAAGATTATATTTTGCTCAATGATTTTATCAAAGATTTTTGTTTTTTATTTCTATTCGATAATTACGATCGAATATTCAAAGAAAGAGGTTTGAAGTTGTGAATCTCGTCTTATCGATGATAAATAATCGAACGAATGATATTGACTATCCAAATGTTAGTCCTGATGCATTCGGACTCTTCGTTTTTAATTTTGTTCTTCTAGTAAATGTGAAGGAAACATTTTTCAACTTCAAAGATAACTAGATGCATGCAAGGAGGGAACATTGTCAAGAACACGTTGTCCACAGTAATAATAATAATTATTATTATAACGATGATAGCAATAATACAAATAATAATATTAATAATAGCGGTACTGGTACTAAATCGTAATAATAATAATAATATTAATAATAATAATGACACGTATCTCTAAAAAAAAAAAAAAAAAGAAGACAGAGTCGAGCTACATACTAGTTTTATTGGGATGAGGTTGTGGTTGTGGTTCGTGTGTGGTTTTTTTTGAGAGGAAAAAAATAAAGGGGAGTTTTGTGGGTGGGGGATTCGGGACGAGGACACTAAAATATTAGGGGCTGGTTTCGTCCCCGCGGACAGATCGCAGTGTCCGCCGGGACGAAGAAAAGGATGATCCCTGGCGTGTGCCAAGTCAGATCCCTGAGGGTGACCACGTGTTCCTGATAGGTGATTTTTCTTGTATCTGTTTCTTCTTTGAACACTCGATCGAGTCTTCGTTATCTCCATCATCGTCGTCGTCTTCGTCATCGTTGTTCTCGTGAATGTTGTTCCGATGTGTCCTAAGTTAAAAATCCCTCACAGCCAGGTCGCCACGTGATCATCCTGCCCCGAGTCGATGAATTTTTTCTCTCGGAATCGTAGCGCGCCGGGGGAAGTTTTGATCCCTGCCACAGAATTGATCGCGCAATCTCTCTCTCCCATTCACACCGATATACACTCTCACTCCATCTCGTTCTCTCTCCCGCTCCCGTTCATACTTCCTCTGACGTACACGCTCTCTCCCGCTCGCTTTGCTCTATCTGGGCCGAACAACTCGCGCATCCTTCTTCATCTTCTTATTCATCATTTTTTTTTTTGTGAGTTTTTTTCCCTTGTTTCTTCTTTTGCAAAATGTTGTATCCCATTTTTATCTGGTCGATGGTGATAAACGCAAAATGGTCTGGACGAGTGGCGAGCCAGTATCCGCGCTTCGTTCGATGTTATTTGATTTCTTCGGGGCTGTTCTTCGTCTTCCCGCCTCTCGCTGCGACCGCTATTTCAATCGTTCACTTATACTGTCAGTTCTTGCGGTTTAGGCAGCAATTCGGGCTTGGACTCTTCAGCTGGTTTGGACTCTTGTTTGGAGGAGGACTCCTCGGAGGATTTCTCTTCCTCACTGCCCTTGCTGTCCTTCTTCTCAGCCGATTTTTCTTCGGAAGATTCGTCTGATTTCGCTTCTTTCGCTTCTTTCGCGGGTTCTTGCTGTTTCTGCGGCTCTTCCTTCTTTTCCTCGGCTTGTTCAGACTTTGCTTGAGGCTGAGCTTCCGCTGTTTCGCGTTTAGCCTGGCTAGATTCGGCTGATTTGGTCGCCGATTGTTCGACAGATTCTTGAACGTTGCTGGAAGCAGAGGCTACAGCAGATACCTCGGCGCTCTTTGCTTCCTTTTCAGGTTGAGCAGCGGCTTCAGCAGGCTTCTCCTCGGTCTTGGCCGAATCCTCGGGGCTGATCGCAGGTTGTTCGATCGCAGGTTGTTCGAGAGGAAGCTGAATCTTCTCGTTCTTGGCAGCTGGTTTGTTCTCTTCTGGGGACTTAGCCTGATCTTGTTGGCTCTTTTCAGCTTCAACAGCTGGCTGTTCCAGTTTCTTCTCTTCCGGAGCAGCTACCTCGGCGTCGCGGGTCACACGGTCGGGTTTGTCCTCAGCCTTCTTCTCCTGTTCCTCTTGTGGCTTCTCGAGCTTCTTTTCCTCCGCAGCTGGCTGGGCCTTTTCTTCCGATTCGGAAGCTGCTGAGCTAGCCTCATCATCTTTTCTCACGCTTGGTTTCACTTCCTCGGCTTTCTTTTCTTCCTTTGCTTCTTCTTTGATAGATTCTCCGCTTTTCTCCGCTGAATCTATCTGTTCTGAGCTTTTGCCCTCTGCGATTACAGCCTTCTGTAATATAAACACGATCCAGTTAAGAAAATCAAACTCTATCGTCTACAACAGCAAAGGAACTTGAATATCGTAGTCTACATCATAGTACAATTAAAACTTACACCAACGGGTTGTTCTACTGGAACTTCAGCAGCATCTTGTTTCTGTTCTTGCGGAACAACTTGCACGACAGTTTCGTGAGACTCGGAAGCCGCCTGCTTCAGACCTTCTTCCTCTTTCTTGGCTTCCTGAGCCTGTTCAGGCTTTTGTTCTTGCTCAGGTTGTTGAGCCTCCTGTGGTTGTTGTTGCGGCTGCAGTTGCTCAGGCTTCTTATCCTGGCTAGCTTCCTCCTTTTTCTCCTCGGATTTCGCTTGCTGAGCGTCCTCTTTCTTCTCCTCAGCCTTTTCAGACGGTTGAGCGTTTTCACTCGCAGGTTCGCTCCTCACGCTTGGCTTCTCAGCTTCGGCAGGTTTCGCTTCGGCGGGCGCCGGTTCAGCGGCCTCCACGTTTGGTGCTGCGACTGCTTCAGGAGCTACTGGAACCGCTGGGTTGCTTGGGTTCGCCGATTTTTCTAGAGGAACTACTTGAAGAGGTTCCTGATTCTCCGCTACGGGCATCGAAAGCACCGTCTTCTGACCGAGCAGGCACAGTATCGTTATTACGAGTAGTTTCGTCATTTTGATATCTGTAAATGAAAACGAGGCTCTTGGTAATTCGTTCTTTTCGGCTTCTATATTGATATTAGAACTATCAGAGTGACGGAAACATGCGATTTATAATTTTTCATATAATTTTTTAAAGTTATAATAACTAATAGGTTTTCTAGGTTTTCAGTTTTTTGGGGGCCAATGTCTTTGGTACAAACTTTGTTTACATAATTACATATTTCGATATAATACTTTTATATATCTTCCATTTTGATCTTTTTTGGTACAAACTGCATTTTACACAATTGCTTTGGTACAATATTTTTATATATCTCTTATTCTGAATCGATGATACGATCTCTACATTTAGCGTTGATAAATTTAATGGACACTTGACGAAAGCGTTGGTTCTATTTTTACAATGAATTACAAATATCAAGCTTGATAATCGTCCTATTAAATCGAAGGCACAGAATATGTAAAAGTCACGACTATCAGATACTAACGTAAATCAGAGAAAATCAGAGGTAACATCATACCCTAATACGTAAATCTCATCGTAAACGATCATTTAATCTCGACCAACGGGATGTGGAACCCGAACTAAAGTTATCACGGATCGGAAACACCGCAAAGATTCAGAAATAATGTCATGTCGGACAGAAAGGTTCTAGTATGTATGGAGCGTAGAGAGAGGAAACGAGGGACGTTTCTCGCAATCTTCCAGTTAGGAGAGCGGACGTGAGTACACGAGCTCCTCTTTCGTACTTGGCATGAATGGAGAACGCGGCCGCATGAATGGACCGCCGATAGACGCGCGAGACGAAAAGCAGGCTGCGCATCAGAATGTGACATAAAGAGAGAGAGAGAGAGAGAGAGAGAGAGAGAGAGAGAGAGAGAGAGAGAGAGAGAGAGAGAGAGGGAGGGAAGGAAAGAATGAAAATTGAAAGATGGACAAGGGGCTGCTAGAGGAATCGGCAGGAGGGAGAGGGACGTAGGTGACATTGAACCGAATGCATTGAACAAGACGAGCGTTATGGAACTAATGACAGGATGCGTGCCCCTCGCGTTCGTTACGCGCGCACATTCGCGCGATTTCTTCGCATGATCGCGTCTTCTTCTTCGTTCTACGCTTTGTTCCTCTCGTTTCTTAACGAATGAACGCGTGTCGTATTCGCGTGTTCTTCACCGGACGTTAGACATAGTTGGAAGGGTGCTGAGAGTACCTGAGATTTCATTGGACGATTGTTTCTTCATAGGTTGTGCCAGAGAAGATTATATCGGATTAGAGATTATATCAGAGTATTTCGAAGATTTCCAATAGAGAAACTTTGAATTTCTTGGCTAGAAGATTTTTAACGAAACGGCTTCGAATTAATTATTTGAAGGTATTTAACATAGAAGCTTTGAGCTGATTATTCGAAGGTCTTCAGTACGGCAATTGACTTCGAGACGGATAAATGGTGAAATAGAACGAGAACGAAAGAGAACGAACGTTGCGTGCATCGCGAACGGAAAGTGAAACATGGGTGTAACTTCCGCAATAGGTGGAAACGGAAGGCGAGAGAGGACATTGTTTGGTTGGCTGGAAATCGAGTCGTTGCAACGATCAAGATATGCCTCGAAAAAAAGCAGAACGTTGTTCATCTGTCGTATCGCGTACCATGAAAGCACTAAAAGTATGTATATAAATTTCCAACTGCGAGTTCTAACTATTTTATTGTAAATCTGTTATTTATGAGCTGTATCTGTATGTAAACGTTGTTATTGCACGAGCTTATGACCAGTAATGTGCCTATATAAACCTATATACGCATTATCGAACCCGCTTAAGTCTAATTATAAAACGTCGACCACTATCAGGAAGCTCATCGTCGTGTAAATCGATTCCGCTGCGCACATCGGTATCGTATGGTCGTTACGAAGCCTTTGACGAGCATCGAGGTACATAAGTAGATACGGGAGAGAGTGGGCAGACGCGAAACCAGAGACAATCGTCGCGGTGTCGCGTGGATACGATTTGCTTCGCGAGTGCAGTTTGCGATCAAGCGAAACGCAAAACGCTGACGAAACTAAACGCAAAACGCTAACGAAACTAAACGCGCGCATACACAAGCGTTAAACTGGTTCGCGAGCTATGGAAAGGAATAAAAAAAAAAAAAAAAGGAAAATGAAAAAAAGAATGAAAAATCAAGCACGATGGCATTCTTTCGATTCCACGCCAGCGTAGAGCGACCTTCCGCTCAGGAGGCTCGAGCTTGCGTCCAATCAAGCGGGTAATTTATACAGAGAGGAAGCTGTTCCCGTTGCATGCACAGTCAGAAATGCTCGTTCGCGAACGTTCCATCGTAAAAATCGAAACTGCTGCAACAATGGCAGCGAACAAGCCCGAGAGAACGGTTCTATGTCCATATTTGTAAAACGACGATGCTCGGGGATCGCTTTTAAGAAGAGACGAGAAACTGTTGGTTCACGAAGAGAAAAAGCGGCTGCCGCGTTATCTGAAACACAGACACGCCTTCTGGAGAACGCAACCAACGTGGAATGCGCGCTGAGAAGGTGAACGCAAAAGTCAGAGAGGGAAAACGGGAGGATAAAGGGGGAAAAACTGGGCGACAGCCGCGACCTGCGCGAGGAAAGAGGCGGCTGAACGGTCCAGTTTTTACGATACTAGCGCGCCACTTCGTTCTCGGCGTTCGCCAATTGGTCACCGCGCAGGAGGTGAACCGTTCTGTTATTACGCTCGTGCTCGATTTTCATTTTCGTACAAGCGATTGGTATCAGTCGAGAACTTCGTTCCCGATAAACTTCAATTTGGCGCTCTTTCTTCTTTCTGGAATTTTCGTCGCTTGATTCGATTCAAAAAATCATTATTCGTATGTACCCATGTAGCTTTCATAGAGCGAACAAGGATGGAGTATTCTCCATGTAGGAAAGAGGTGAACGTTCAGAGGCGGCTCGTTGAAGACGAGAAGCGAAATTAAGGGGCAAGTATACATTAGCGAGTCGCATAATCGACATTAATAACAATCGTTCAGGCCTGATCATGTTGCAAGCGGACGTAATGGGCCGCAATAAAGTTAATTGCAAATTACTTTGCGAGTCACGGACGTGGAGGTAACGTTTGCACGCGTATATGGGTATATATATATAGATATGTATGTATGTTTTGAATGTACGCGCTCGGCATTTCGGCTAATTGCAATTCGGTCAGATTGTCATTTGATAGGATAGTATACGAGAGAGGAAGACGAAGAAGAAGCAGAAGGTGGGAAGGGGAGGATCTGAAGTGCCGCAAGAAAATTAAAGTCACGATCTCGCGAGGGATGCAAACACGACGAGGGATAGGTTGACGGAGAGGAAATGCCTGTGAAAGATGATGGACACCCATTACCTTATCAAGATCATCAGAGATGTAATAATGGTACCACGCTTACAAAGAAGACGGGGTCCATTGAAGTGGTTCACCGCTTCAATGCTTTCTGCTCCTTCTCTCTCTTTCTCTGAGCTCGACTCTATTCTGCGCAACACGGCATTTATTATATCGGCTCTATCCTTTTCGCGATTGTCGATCTAATCTGCGCACATTGAATCTCAACTGGACGGAGAATGCGTCGCAGTACTCGCAGTTAACGCGATCGCGCAGGAATGCCGGTTGTTGCCTCTAATCGGCTCTGAAAGAGGGGTTCCGCTGCCATTTCTCGACGTTGTTTCAATTACCATTTTAAACACTCTTTCGTTCTAATTTTATTCGTATCAAAAGCACGGTAGGAGAATTACGTTGTTTCGAGGGAGAATACCGGAGACTTTTTTTGAAATTATCGAATACTAGAAAAATGTTTAAATTGAACGCTGTTTCGAGGCAGAATACTATCGAATTTATTTGAAAGTAACGAAAAGACAATAAAGTAAAAAAAAAAACAATAGTATTTTAAATCTTCTAGATTCAAAGTATGAGTGTTATTTCTACGCTTCGTGAATTTAAATGATGTAATAGTTCTTCCAATTCAGTGTATCAGAAATATTCACAATTTTTTAAAAGTGTCAACGATATCAGAGTTTCTCTGAATTTCTAGGAGCACAAAATGAAGAAGAAGGTTTTTCAATTTCTTCTAGATTTTTCAAATAAAAAGCGCGAAACTATGATTCTCCGAGTAAAGACACGAAACTACGATTTTCTGAACAAAAATCACGAAAGAAAACCGCCAAATAAATTACATAAACGTTAGCACGATACCAGAAACTCGACGCTTTCTACCTTTTAACATTTGTAAAAACAAAATCTACTACATATACGTATAATTTTAAAATATTTCCATACATTTAATCGTCGAATTTTCGCACGCATAAAATTCGTTCAATTACGAACGAGAGTTAAAAGAAGAAATACAGGGAATAGATCGTAAAAAATTACGAGCGATAGACGGTTCTGAGAGAAGATTCCTGGCAAATTAGAGGATTCTCGGTTGGCTTGTTCGCGCCTTGTGTGTCGCAGCCTTGCTGACGTGCAGATTAAGTAGATTAGCGACGGGTTAATTAGCCGCGGGGAAATCTTCGCGGGTCTATGGAGCAGAGAGGACGGAAAAAGGGTACGGTTGCGAGAGGAGGACAAAAATTACGCAAACGCGCGGTCATACGTTGCGAAATATACGCAAATTGTATGTTCCGACGATTATTCCATTTAGCGTTTCCCTCGCTTTAATCATTGGGTTCGAAGACAGCCATTTCGCGAGTCGCGATGGAGCTCTACCTGTGTACCGTGGTCGCTGATATTCTTCTAGAGACGTCTAAATACCACGGAAAATCTTAGAATTCTTCGTTTCTCGTCGCAACGAAATTTCCATCGGGAGTTCAAAATTTTTGTTTATTCGTAGATAAAAAAAAAAAAAAAAAAAAGAAGAATACACGCGCGATGACGGCTGGCTAACCCCGAGAAACGGAATTTTAATTTCGTAACTCTATAAAAATCGCAGAAAGGAGCGGAGAAGAATAGAGAAATCACGGCAGGCTGTCAACGATGGAGATAGGAACAACTCGTGGATTCGATAAAATGATACGTTCTACTCACGTCTTTTTCTCTCCTCCGTGGAACTGGTCACAGCGGTGGCTGGTCGTCGACTTGTGTCCGTTAGACTCTTCCTAGATGCTTCTTCTCCGCCTTCAGTTGCGGGGGAATTACTCTCACCGATTAAACTGTCGCTTGGGAAGAGACCGGTTCAAGAAGTAAAACTCTCGCCGATGTTATGTGTGTTGCACGTTGGTCGTTGCGCGGAGCAGTGAAAACTCCGTGCTGAACAAGAGCAAAAGACAAAAGAGAGTCGGAAGAGATGCCCGAGAAGTAAGTTACCCTCTTCTCTCTCTTTTTTTTCGCGCGCGTGCGATTACGCTCGTTCGCTCGAGGAAACCGTTTGGTGATATCGGGATGAAGGTTGGGTCGTGTGTCGAGATGGAATCGTCGGGGCCCCGCTTATATACCCATTTACCCACCAGCGGCACCACAGCCAGGATCGTATAGGGGGGCCCGACCCTCTTCACCCGGCATCGTACCAGGGGCCCCTCCTTTACTCTTCTCTTCTCTTCCTTCTTCCGTCGTTCTTCTTTTCTCCACCTCTGTACACCTTCCCCTTCACCCTTTCCCTACCCTCCCGCCACCTATCGTTAACAGCTATCTTTCTTCGCACCATTCAGCCGTGATTCGCACCGGTCGTGTTTTCCTTCTTCCATAGCCTGGGCCACGATCACCACGGGACGTGTGTGCCGCGCCGATTCCTCTCTACAACGACCCACGCCGTCTACGAGCAGGAGCAAAACGAACCGGGGGCTGCGATTCTCGCGAGAGATTTTCAAGTATCGAATCGGTTAGGTGGCTCGCGATGCGATGACTCTTCGACCCGCGGATGACACGTACCGAGATATCATCCAACCTGTGCACCCGTTCTTCTTCTTCTTCTTCTTCTTGGAATTGCTCTTGGCTCTAGGGTACATCTTGTAAACGACAGACTTTTGGATATTCGACGTTTCGTTCATCTTGGACAGCCTTTTACTTCGGATCGATGAAACTTCGATGCTGTTTTCGAGATCATCGATGGACCGTAATACAGATAAACTTGGAGAATGGAACGATGATGTTGAAGGATTCTCGGCGGGATATCTCGTTTAGGGTCGAGGGAGTGGATAGAAGTTCGTCGCTGAAGAAGGTTCGATTGGTTGGTTCGCACGGTGATCGATTAATCGGAAAAGAAGGTTTGAGGAACATCCAGACAACGCTGTATATACGTGTGCTGTTGCTCGGAGTCGGCGAGTGGGCGAAACGTGTTAACTCGTCTTTTGTGAGATACGTTCGCGGAGTGAACGTTCGTTGTACCTTTGTCGGATCGCGCCGCGTTGTTTCGTCGCGAGGTCCTTGATGTTCGATGGCTTTCGTTCGAGTATATTGGTTTATTCTTTGAGAGTTTGTTTCATGTCGAGAGTTTCCTTAAATATTAGTCACTTTGGAGACGAGAATTACTTAAAGACCATCGCTGTTTTTGAGAAAACAATTGTTTACTTTGTTTCATCATACATATTCTCCAAGTTAATTGAGTTTCCCTACACACTTTGTTGTTATTGAATAAAAAAAATATCGGCATTTTTTGCGCTCCATTTCTATCGATCGATATTCATCGACATCAAGAAGGAATATCTGTGTATTTCCTGCACTTCTACATCAAAGTATCAAAATATCAAAATTTTAGACTTTAAAATAAATAATGAAAAAAAAAAAATTAAAATAATTTTAGAACCGAACGTAAATTGTTATACTGAATTTTCTTGCGATTAGTCTTCTCTCTTCTTCTTCTTCCATTGTAAAAGTGATCGATCTCTATCGACGCGCCTATGCAAAACATCGAATCTCGTTGATCTCTCGTTGACATTCGACCCGGTGTTTCATGACACACCTGCGCGTTTAACACGGTTCATTTTTTCCATTGTGCAAGCAGGACGATGTTTTAAAAGCAGTCCGTTCAGCATGATTCAGTATCGAGCGGAAGTGCAGCGGTAGCGCGGTGCGAGCTGTTGATAAACGTGAAAAGGACCTTGATGTTTGACCGCGATGAGTGAGGCGATAGAAATATTAGGACACGTTGATTAGCTCGTAGAACGACGATCTTTTTGGCCTCCCTGATCGTTCGTGTTCCACCATATTTCATGCAAATGAATGCAATTTTCTTTTTAAATAATTTTCTAGAACCTTGCAACGAGCATAAGCTTGCTTGCAGAACTTCGTTTTATTATCGAACATGACACTATTATACAAGAAACTTCAATATCGGTAACTCGAAGCTTGTGACTTGTATAATTTCGTTAATAACATTGATTCGATTGTGCAAGGGAATCTTCTGATGAACATTTTCTTTCGAATTAATCGCTAATACGAAATTCATATTATATAAATTAATGGTTACATCAGAATCAGATGTACATAAATTATGATTAATACGTTCATTAATATGTTTTTGGAATAAACTCCTGTAACCACAACTCAGGATAACAACGTAACGCTTCTCCCTTTTCTTAATTAATTATCCACCAACTGCAAGTTAATCGATCAATAACACGATATTTCTTCTAAAGTGAAACCCAGTGCTCAATTAAGATTCCGAATTTCTTTCGCTAAGAATTTTTGAATTTTAAATTTCTCAGCTCGTGACTTTTGAATCTACATTTAAATTTAATTAATCAACGAGGCTTCGATTCCCGATAGAAAGTCGGTGACGTGCAATCTTTCGTCGACGTTACAAATCGTAAAAACGGTAAAGAGCAGCAACGAACGTCACCGTGTGTCAAAATGAGTAATGTTTCGCTTTTCGGACATGGCAAAAATGAGATCTTTTGTACTACTTGTCATGCTTACGAGCCTTTCAGGATTATTCTGTTCGTTACATAAAGTGCCTCGTTCTTATTGTACTTATTATTTTTAGACGAAGAATTATCGTTGACTCAACGTCTTAACACCTAAGGGCACACTTCGTTGCTTAAATCCACGAAATTTCGACGAAACGAGTTCAACGTGTTTTTCTCTCGCTCACCAACGAGGATGCTCATCTCTCAATGAGTGCAAACGAATCGTCTCGCACGTGTCCAACATATTCAATTACTCGAAAGACGCGCCTTTCGTGGAGCTTGTTCGCGGAACGGAAGTACGCACAGAATTTGTAACAGACCTTAACTAATTCTAATTTGGTCAGACTGGCGTCAAGTTTATGAACGGTCCTAAAAGCACGATTTTTATATTGCAACCATTATTGTATGATTTTAGAATCGATTTTACAATTGAATTTTCATGTTGCACTAAAAAGGAAGAATCCATTGGTTATGATTTTTACTATTTATTTTTATCGTACAGCCGTTCAACAACGATGAGTTACGTACGATGTTCTTAAACTTTGAATTCGTAATCGAATCGCATGTTTTACAGATTTTATAAGGAGACCTGGTTAATTTCGGTATAATCGTGCTTCTATTTCCAGAGAAATTATTACAAGTTGTGCTAAAAGCAGATGTTTTTAGAAACCTATTCTTAGCAGACAACTACAACGAACTGTGATAAATTTGCAAAATTTTACATCGAGTTTGATGGATCAAGCATTAAACTTTACATCAGCTATGTATCAGAATATGAAGGTGAAATTGTGTGAATTAATGCGACGAATATGATGTTTGGCTGGTAGTTTTATTTTAGCTGATCGTGCTGTTCATTTTCGCAATTCTAAAACCGTTTCGTAATTTTAGTACTGTTAGGATCAATAGGCAAGATTAAGCAGAAGTGTTTAGAATTTAAGATAGCTTCGAGGTATATATATAAAAGATTTTCTGTGATATTATCTAATGAGTCATTACAGAGATGTATCAGTATGGGAATTCGTGAAATGTTACAAACATTTTTATTAGAATGCCCATTGTCTCGTTCCTCGCAATAATTTGTCTGGTATTTTTGCATCGTCCATTCGTTGAAAAGTTTGTTGTTGCACAAGTTGCCAACTGATTGCACACGAAAAATAATTTATCGTATCACGATTCTGAGGAACACGAGCTTCGAAGCATATTTTTCGAATGGAATAAATGACGATTAAGTCATGAATTTGCATATTTTCTCAAATTTATAGGAAGGACCTTCTTACAATCTAAGTCTTTCATGACGAACACTTGTTCCAACGACAGAAATTTTCTGTTCCAATCATTACAGTGACTCATATGAAACTCGTTGTAATTAAATACAGTAGAACCTTCGTTATTTAAATACTTATCTTATCTTATCTAGGCGTTCTATTCTTCGAATAATCGAACAGTATATTTTCCAATCAATCGCGTCTCTTTACTATTTATTTACTCTTTACTATATATTACTAGACTATTTACTCCTATTTATTTTCCGAATAATTTTTGTCTCAATCTTGTTGTTCACCATAAAAATATTTCTTAACGTTAAGACAAATACAAAAAAAAAATCTTTATTAACGTCCTGATTTCTTGATTCAATTTTATACCAAACTACTTTTTAAACGTTCAAAACTTCCTATTCGTTCAGACGAAATCGAGTTTGGCACATAACAATTCAAAAACCTTAACATGGATAACTCGATGGCTAAACCGAAAGTCCCAATATATCAATATATCGAACCAAGCATTAACCAAACAGCCTTCAAACGTTCGATCGGTGTATCAGCCCTACAAATCATCTCTTACAGCAATCTCCAACAGTCTATTTGTCCCACCCATAGAATATTTATGCCAACTATTCCGATCGGTACTAATCGACGTCGGATTAACGTCAACGTAAATCGTTTTTCGTAACGTTCGATCCGGCCGTGATTCATCGCGTCTGTTTCCTCCTCTCCTGTCTTTCTTCTCTTTCTCTGTTTGCCTCGCGTGTAGACACGCGTGCGTGGCCACCGCATTATGTAAACGTCGCGGGATACGTGTGAGATGCGTGCAAAAGACGGACGAGGCCGCGGCGCCGTGCCGCGACGAACCTCGCGATTTTCCATCGCGAAACGATTGGATTCGCGGGGCCGAGCGGACAATGTTGCCAAACGGGCCGACGGAGTCCGACGCGACGCATCTCGACGCTCTCGGACCGGTTCTCTTCAGGGCGAAGGTCGTCGGCTGATGTGAGGTCGTCGATACCGAACGCTTGGTGCTCGCTGGATTTTTGCTTCGAACGTTGCGCGTGGCACGCCTGATGGATGACCAGGACAGCGATTTTGGGAAGGGGGTCGCTGAATTATGTGCATTATGCAAATTTATGTGTAGCTTCGTTTTTTTCCTGGTCTCTTCTTTTTACTTTGTTTCTCACATTTAGTTCTTCAGCTTCGGTACGATGGGATGTTAGAGTGGTTGGCTTTCGACAGGGTAATGGGGTTTATTATGTTTTTCAGACGTTTTTTTTCCTTCCAGATGCTCTTATTTCTGCATGGTTGGCTAATGGTTGGAATCGGTGAATAACGCGTAGCATGCAAAATTTACCTGTAGCTTATGTCCTTCTTTAATTAGAAGTTTTTAGAGGACACTGCTCTGAGAAGTGTCGAATCATGCTCGATGTAAGAGTGCCCGTGAAGAGAATTGACTTCGACGTAGATTCGATGTAGGAATTCAAAACGTGAACAATGTTCATCCCGTTACGGTGGTCAAATTTTCGTATCACAATCTTCTTCTCATTTTAACAGAAACAAATTTTGTTATTTTGACTGAATTGAGTTTTGAGAAAAGAGGTTTCCTGTATCAATCATGATTTTTACACGCTTTTCTTCAAACTTAAGACATTTTTTAATGATCAAAAGTACCATAAAAAATGATTGAAAGAACGAAGCAGGGTTTAGCGAAAATAAAGGACCAGGAAAACTGACTCGAGAACATTATTATTCGAGAAACGTTATAAACAAGCGTTACACGGCCGTGTTAACAGATTAACAGATTTTCTCGTGGTGACTACCGATTAAGATCGCATGCGATCAGCTCGAGACCACTGCGAATCGCCATAAATATTTCCTGATCGGCACAAGCTTCGGTTATTTCATGGAACTTGTACCTCGATAGGGGGGAAAAATGCGAGAATGAACGTGTTATTAGTAACACTTGCTCGCAACGGGAGCCAGAATCTCGATTATTCATCCGGCGCCTTTAGCCAACGGCGTCACGATAGTCGCCCGCTTGTAAAAAGTGTTAAGAGATGTTCTCAACTTGTTTTCTACAAAAGTATTCGTTTTCTAAGAATATTATCAATTCGTTTTTCTTCCTTTCGCTTTATGAAACGTACAGATCTTTTTCTTTTTGCTTTATACAATTATCTGGATACTATATTTGACGCTTGAGATTCTCTATATGTTTATAGCCTTGAGAGTTCTTTTCTCTTCTCTTAATTCTTTTTTTCTTCTCCCTTTATTCTTTATCCTTTGCTCGTTTCGTCCTTCTTTTTCTTCTCTCTTCGCCTTTTTAGCTCTTCCTCATTTTTTCATTCTTATCCTTCTCTCTTCAAATTTTTTTCACAGACAATTGAAACATCAATTAACAAGATAAAAATTCTATTCATAAAATTTTTATTACATGAACATGTATAATATTATACGTTATACAAAGATTCTATCCTGCCAATTTAAAGTCAATAAACAACCGCATCGATTCTACCTACATTACAATAATCACAATCGCGAAGCGGTCGAACGCTACGGAACAGTCATAATCAGTATCGAAGAAACCCATTGCTTCAATAATTCATCCCGAAGACAAATTACAGTAATCAGCCGAGAAGAAATTGCTTGAATATCAAGCAAGGTTAATAGGTAAATTTAGTACAATATTAGATAAACGCGTGTTCCGAGATGGACGACGTTGAAAATATCTGCACCCGTGTTATTGCGCGCTGAGAACGAAAAATCGTGTACTCAGAAGCGGGACTGTCGTTTCAGCCAGGAATAGAAGCCCTCAGGAAAGCAAGTAATGACGTTCGGCATTATAAACGCGGTGTTCTTGCCGGTATCGCGGTGAATCCGCGTTTCTTCCTGGATCCTCGTGGCAGTTGCCGAGGAAACGAGCACCTTACAACCGGCGATTCCCAACCGTTACGTACCGTTAGAAGCGCGATCGTCTATGTCGCTGCTGGCGAAAAATAAGCTTTTTGCGTGTGCATCGAGAGCCACCTGAAACGGTCCGGTAATTTTGCAAGATCTACGGCTTAAAATAGACACACGATTCTCGCGTGTCAGTGGAAACCGTAGATTTTTTCCCGTTTTTTCCACACCCTCGAGAATTTCTCTGTTAACAGGTACTTCAAGTCTATGGTTTTCTCGTTTCAACTTTACGTATTTTACTTAAGGTCAGATCTTTATGGAGCGTTGGGTAAAAGTTTGGAATCGTTGTAAGGTCGACTGAGCGGAAGAATTCACGAGGAAAAGGTTTAGAATGTTAGATCAGCTTAATCTCTTCAGGGACGAATTTATTAAGGTTAGAACACGATATTTGTGTTTTATAGCTCTTAGAAATATAATGTACACGTATAGATGTGGATATTGGGCGTGATCTCTCTATAATCGTTTCAAACAAAATTCGAATTATTCATAGCTCTTTATTCCGATGCAATAACCGATTAAAGATTAATAGAAACAAAAATGTTTCGATAGAAATGTGACAATTTCTTACAGTTTTTGGTCTTGGTTTCTAATCGTTCCTATAAGAGATCATCTCCAAATTTTCCGTTAATTGACCTTTCAATAATCGATCGCGTACATGAAATAAAAGGGAAAAGATATTATTGTATACGATTTTTTAGTGTCTTATGTAATTATAATAAACAATAGAATAAATATCGTCGTTTCAAGTTCTCGATAGAAACAGAATACTCGTAACCTCGTGAAGAAACTAGCCGTCGTCCTTCGTTACCTCTGAACGAAGGATACTCCCACGGAGAAATATCACTGTGAATCGTAATAAAATTAAAGAATTCCATGTACACGCTCTGCATATCAACTACCATTGTTACTAGTGAATCAACAAAAAGCAAGAAAAATTCTTGTCTTTACGCGTTAAGACCTACATTCTTATTTATACATGAAACGATCCACTAAGTATTCCAAACACTGGAAACTGTTCGAATATTCATTCGGGTTTCATCACATCATCCTGTCATCTTGTTACGTTGTCGACCAAATTGCGAAATCTGCTAATTTTCCTATTAGCTTAGAATTAATGTATCCAGCATACATTAATATAAACGTAGACCGTTTAAATCAAAAACTGACGTTTAAACTATATCCTTGCACTACGTGTGCTAAATTTTCGAGTACAGGAACACGAATGAAGTGGAGCAGACGAATTTCGTGAATGTCTCGTTAGAAATTTTTTCCCCGTTTCTAATCCATTTTAAACGCTCTGAAATACGGTGACGTAATTTTTCTATCGAGCCATGTTTTAATAGGTTTAGGTGTCCTTAAGGTGATTTATAGTACACCGAACATGTACTTCATATTCCGACGAGTTTTGCGCATGGCAAATGGTTCGATGGTGCCTCGAGAAATTCCGATCGCGTCCGAAATTCAAGATTCTCCGCTCGTACGTCGAAATTATAAATTATCGTATTTGGAGGAACGCGACCTTTGCTTGGCCATTCGTGTTCATGGTTTCCTGGTGATAATACAAAACGTGAGTCACGATCGAAGGCATCTAAAAAATATATTCGTCCGTTCTTCTTCTAACGTTACGTAATATCGGAACGAGCAATTGTACAGAATCAAATTTTTATACTCTGATGGATGTCAGAATCGTAGATTTCCGAATTCCTGCAGCTGGAATATTTTACGATTTACAGATACCCAGTTATTTCGTTTTTTGAAAACGATGGCAGGATTAAAAGGAATCTAGAAACATCGACGATTCATCTTACTCGCTTAGAAAACAGAGACTAATGTATTTCTGGTGTTTCTCACCTTTTCACGATCTATACTGCGATTAGTTAGTACTTTTTTGTCTTCTGGCGTTTATCGAAGTGACGTAATTTTAAAGGTACATATTTCTTGGAACAGATTTTTTAGAACATTTGAGTCGTTCGGAAGCTATGTTGACCAGATCCATTCAGATGCTGACCAGATTCAGATAAATTAAATAGTAGAGAAAAATGGCGGTGCGACACCGTTAAAAATGAATTCTCATGGGATCGTCGTCGATGGATCTTCAAGCTCAGGAATTTTCGAGCTTCGTCGATTTTATCGAAAATGAATATTGCATTCGATGTCGATCGCGATACGATCATGGTCGTGATTTGTCACAGTTGAGTACATGCACCAAGGACACCGCGGAGGCGCACTTAAAAGCAGAAATATCATTAGGCAGAATGGAAAAAAATATACTCAAAGAGTTATTTGCTGTTATTCGCAAATTCTTAGGAAATTGCTGCTTCGTTAGATCACGATCTACGATCTGATCTACGATCTACAAGTTTTTATTTCAGATTTACATGGAGGACTTACGTTCGCT
Organism: Bombus confusus; assembly: GCA_014737475.1. NCBI lineage: Eukaryota > Metazoa > Arthropoda > Insecta > Hymenoptera > Apidae > Bombus > Bombus confusus. Next base: position 4,673,002 of record JACXIV010000040.1, on the reverse strand, counting down.
TTTTTCGAAGTTAAAACAAAGTTACTTCGTTTCAATTATATAAAAAAAACAAGCGGATTCTTGCATTCTTTAAGAGATAAAAATAAAGAAAAATTAAATGCGAACTATAGATCTTTTCAGCACAATTATTGTGTTTTCGTAATGCAGGAACTAACAATGAGAAGAATGAAATACAAACCACGAACCTTCTTAACACAATGGTTCATTGCCAAATTAAAGTACCGTCCTTTACAATTAAATACCTCGATGACATACTATGCGGTCGCAACAAAAAAGTGCAGGAAACCAAGTTTTGTACGATAATTAAAAAAATGACGTGTCATCTCAGCCTCAGGCACTGTCTCGTCGCCAAACAGAATAATTCTCGCGACTTGTGCCAAAATCAGTCACATTGGTCTGCTTGTAAATCACTGAAACATTTATTAAAATTTACATTTATCGCTTCCTGTTTGCATATTTCACAAGATGTTAAAGGATCCGCGAGAGATACACTGGCGGAGCAACGAAAAGTCTGTTGGTGCTAAGTAGTCTCGAAGACGTTACTCGGCGAAAAAATAGCGAATAAAATATTAGGTTGTCCGGAAAGTTTCTTTCGTTTCATAAGGAAACAACGGATGCACGACATTTTTTGTTTCATATTATTTTATCGAATTACGTATGATCGTAATAATAGAAACGGAAGAAAATGGATCATAGGTGATTCAGTAAAATAATAGAAAACGAAAAATGTCGTGCGTCTATTGTTTCCTTATAAAACGAAAGAAACTTTCCGGACAACCTAATAGAACTTCTGCTCGCTTGGGTTTCACTGTCGCGATTGACAAGTGGTTCATTATGTTTTACATCGCGATTTCGTTGACAGGGTATTCAGCTGGAAGGACGAATGCTTTCGTCATCGTAAAATTGACTTTGCCAATTGCGATATCGAGTAGCGTGCGTTCATTAAGTTATCGCGTGCCTTTCAACTTTATAGTTGAACTGAAAAGTCACGATGGACCATTCAATTCGAGAGACTCTGAATTTATGTCACTATCAACTTCTTTCACAATTGCGCTTTGGATTATAGATTCGTAGAATACTTGGTACATCTGAAATTTGTAATTTTTATTGTCTCTTTGATGAAAAATTGGAACGAGAGAAAGGTTCTTCTTTAGAACTTCGAGAAAAAGCAAAGAAAACTGTATGTTTGTTGAGCAAGGTAGATTACACATGACACAATATACACGTCAATTTTGATTCTCGTTCGATCTCACAACACGGTTCGTTATAATAGTAATATAATCTGCTGCATAGTTACACTGACGCTCATTAACAGCAATATCATTGATCTCGAACGTCCTTCACGCACGCTACAACGTAATCTCGGTTGATTAATGCGTGATTTACGCTCGTCCCATCAGAAATCGCTGTTCCTTTCTTCGGCGATGCAAGAAAGCGGTTACCCTTGCTTCTTTTGCGTAGATTGTACTGAACAAAACTGGTATGTAGGTTCGATTAACTCTAAAAACTTGAAAAAAATCTCAACGATGACTTTTTATTATTTTACACAGCTAATTATCTCGGTTACATTATGTCTTGTTTGTAAAGCATATGATTTCTAAATAAGATCACCAGTAAGATAATAATCGTAAGAGAACAGGAGAGTTATGAAATTGCGATAAATTAAAATCACGTAAGGAGCTTCGTGTAAAAATAATCAAATTTCGAATAATAATCGACGTCTTATCGGAATAAGAGGAGAAAAGGTGTGCGAAAATTTATTTAACTAGCCGTCCTCGACATTGACTCTGCTTGATTTCTAATTTTATCCCAAACTCGAGCCGGTTTTGATACCGGTCGTGGACGCATCTCGTATGCTACGATAGGGTTGTAGGGTCGGGTGCAGCGATAATTTATGGAACCATTAAAAATCTTACCTGGCGTCCTTTGACAAATCGAAGTCGCGATCTTTACCGATAAAAGAATCAGAACTTTTTAATTTCAAGCGTGAAATGGCACTGAATTATTTACTTGTATATTATTTCTTTATTTCATAATAATTAATATAATTTTGTTTCGGTTACCTTATGTTAGCAAATTTTATTTTTCAACACTTTTTTCTGTTCCATCTGAACATCATGATTTTATAAAGCTCGAGGGAACTAAATATGCCAAATCCTTTTTTAAATCATGGAAAATCCGTTTGCATTTCTGATTCATATAATGGCTTTTTGTAAAGTATCTATTATTCTAATAGGTTTTTTACTTTATACTTTAACAGGCAATATGCAAGCAGCGTGTTTTCCAATAATGTATGCATAATAAACGCATTTACGTAACTTTTGTATGTTATTACATTACTTGTTGCTTCTTACTGAATTGATAACTGAATTATAATAAATCAAATATCGTTTAATCGATAAACTGTTAAAAGCAAACGATAGTGAATGTTCATAAATTATATCGCATGACGATTATCAAGCTATTAACGCATCAATGTATGCTCCAAATAAGCAGTCTTAATGATGTAAGAAGCAAGTTGATTTCAGTTGCTTTTGTTGCACGAGTTCTGCTCCCTTAGAGCTACCTGCTTAAACATAGCAAAATTTATCTTCTTGATTGAGACTCAGCTATTTATATTCGTTGGTTATAAGAAATAATCGAGTAAAATCGCATTTTTCACTCTACTTTATTACCTTCTCCGCAATAGTATAAGGGGAAACATGTTATCAAGTTGTGGCTAACGTCTACTCTGACATTATCAAGGTTAGATTAGAATATAAGAAAGCAGAATATTTTAAGAACTTGTGTTAGAATGTTGATTTCGATTTCAAGAAACTGAACAACGCAGTATCCTATTTTCTGCGGGAAAAATTTCATTTTACCAATTGATTTCCACAAAATTTGAATTTATTTATGTCGAATACTACGACGACAAGAATTAATTGTTACTGTAAATATTAATGGCTAGACTGCAGATATCTTTGTAAATCTTCTGAATACTCCTGTAATCCTGTCGTGTTCTTTGGATCATTTTACTCCTAATCGTGATTTTTTCTTCTTAATAAAATTCGTAACAAGTCTCAAAAAAAAAAGAAATCGAGGAAAATGTCTGGTTTGAAATCTATGCTAAAATATTTCTTAAAACATTAAAGATCTCTTCCTTTAACACTGATTTAATCCTTTGTCGTTCAAAAAGAACTGACATGGGAAACGATTCTCTAATTGTTTCAAGCACTATAGCTATATAAAAATAAATAAAGCCTAAATAAAAAGAACCTTAATTCCAAAGTTTAAAACGAAAAAATTATATGAATGCAAATACACGATCGAATTCAAAGATAATATTCTGTAAAAGTGAGTTCTGTAAAAGTTCTGTAAATATGCGCGCCACATAGATATCAAATCGAGCGTTACACGACTAATCCAGTGTCAATTCAGAGCGAGAATCGAGCAACGACGAGTTCGTACGAAATCCACCTGGAAGTAATTCTCGCCGATCTCTTTTCCCCGTGGTCGCTTTTCTATATGAAGGTTCGTAGCTCGAATGTAATTACAAAATGACGGTGACGAGTTCAGCGCAAATGACAGGTCTCTGGCCATATCCTGACGGCAAGGTGGCTCCTTTTTCTTTCGTTTCCTCTCCACGATGGCCCCCTTTTCGTATCACGTCAAAGCATCCTTTTCCGCGACAGGCAATTACGCGCTCGCCAGTTGAGGTCGCTCCAATTTCGTATCGGCTGACGACCACTGTAAAAAAGAAAAAGAAGATTAGCGAGGGGATAAAGAAAAAAAGGAGCGAATACAAAAGCGGAGAAAAAGGGATGGAAGAAAAGATAGAATGGAAGGGAGGGAGGGATCTTCCTCTCTGGTCCCAGTTTTAGATGTAACCACGTAAATGGCCTGTCGCGTTCGTGCAATGCACGTCGTGCCATAGACATTATACGACATTATGGCGCGGATCGTGTAACGTTATGATTATCTCGCAAAGAGCCCAAGGTCTGTCTCTTCTTATCCTCTTGACGGCAGCCATGTAATTGTTCTTTCGGTTAACGTTGGTGCATCGTTCGTTTTCCTTCTTCTTCTCTTTTCGCCAGCTTTCATCGCGCGCCCATGGGGTTTCTTGTGTCACGCAAAGCAAGTACAGAGATAGTAGGAAGATAACGCGAAGGAGAACACGATTTTTTGATCTTTTGGAACACGGTTGAGATTCGTTCTGATACGAGCGAATGAATTCGATGGCTGATCCGATAATACGATATCTAGATTATGGATGTCTTTTTAATTGATTAATTTATTTATTTTATCTGGTCTATTTTGTTTATTTTATTGTAAAAAGTACACGTATAGTGTGGAAAAATATACAAAATCGTTGTAACAGTGGAAGGACGAAACGAATTTTTTTATGTAATTATATTCCATTTCTTTAGCTTTATTTCTAAAAATATGAGTTTGGATGAACAGCCGGTGTCCAGTGATATCTTTCTTCTTGATATGGACATAAAATTTATGCAAATAGACAATGAAGAAATTATCGAAATGTCAGAGGAATCGTCGAAATAATTAATCAAGGCTTGAGTAAGAATGGAAGGAGAGATAAAGAGGAATTTCACGAGATGCGGTGATTAATTTAAGAGTAGTTGTTTTTTATCAGATTTTTTTCAATTTTTCAAATAGTATGTGCAATCTGTTTATCCTTTTCTGAGCGGCAAAGAAAGAAACGAATGAAGATATGTATATAAATACGTATTCTTCTCGTAGGAAATATTCAGCGTTGTCACTATGAAATCTTTCTCTCATTTTCTTCTGTGGCACAAATCAGGAGAGGCAATATGAAATATAAATTACTGTACGACTCTTATATCGCAATCAAGCGGCTATATTAGAGGAACGAAGATATATCTTTCGTATTATTCGTTCGTTTTACGCTTATCTCGTCGCTTAAATGACACGTACTTTTTCAATTTCGCCACTTCCATTTACGACTTTAGTACCTAATACGTATATACGTACAAACTCGCCGAAAATAAAATGTTAAAATAGTTAGTTATTTGTACGAATCAAAACGTCGTTTCGTGAGATAGCCACCTACAAATGTTCATACGTCGGCAGTAATTTTTACGTCACTTTGTTCGAAACACCTGTGTACATACGTATATATATTTCACGATATAACATTTGATTTTTAAAAAACAGCATTAACATTAGATCGATCAAGACTGGATGTAAAATCGGCATACTTTATTATTATCGCTGGACCTTGTTCTTTTTCTAACCTCTTCCGAGCGGGAATTACAATTACTTCACAGTCTGGCCTACAAAACACGAAAGACCCAATATATAATCTTCGATTATATACCACACAAATATTCATTTTTCCTTTGCAAATATAGGCAACCAAATGAAAATGCTTAGCCAGCGAAAGTATGTACACAATGGAATATCACGTCGCTCGATCCTATTCTGACCTTCCTACACTCCGCAATTAGTATTCCAATCCTCTTTACGTCCACGACCGTGTAACGACATCGAGAAACCAGGGAAGGATGGACGAAGAACGACAAAGAAAACGTTAAGAAAAAGAGAGTCGTAGGATATTAAGAATCTTAGAGTAAGAAGGAGAGAATCTTGCGAGGGTGGTTACTAGGGGAAAGGGAGGGATTCGAAGGGGGTTGGAGCGGGGCGGAGTCGAAGATACATCGGCTAAGACTAAGTTAGGATGAGGATAGCAGCGATTATCTTAACGATCCCCTGCAGCAAAACCTGAACAGCAACTTCGCTCCGTCTCCTCTCCTCGTTGGCGAGATGCACCGCGTACATCGGTCCCACACCAGCGTCGCTTTCCTGTTGCTGGTGGTGTTGCTGTTGCCGCGGCCGTTTCTGGCTTCCATGGTCTTCTTCTCGTTGCTGTTTCTGCGCTGCTACCAAAGAAATATGCCGCGAGGTGGAAAAAAAAAGGAAAGAAGCGGGGACGCGAAACGCTGAAAATAGCTCGCCGTGTGCTGCCTTTGGCGAACAAGTGGTGAAACCAGCAGGAATCCGCGTGGCTTTTCCCTTCCTTCCTATTTTCTCGATCCTCTTTTTCTTCGAGCGATCCACGCCGATAGGACTGGTTTAGGATAAGCGTAGGCTGCCACTTGCCTGTGCTGTAATAATGATGTTATAATATTGTTATCGCACGCGGCAGGTGCGATGTGCAAACGAGAGAAAATGAGGATGCTGCTGTCTATGCCTTTTAAAGCGGTCTCTTGATCCTGATCTTGATTTCGTCGCGTAGGATTCTTATCTTGGTATAAGAGAACATTGATGAAGTAAGTTTGTTTATGTATCGCGAAGGATGTAGATACCAATTATGGCACGACTTCACTAAATTCTAAGAAAACATTCAACTTGGCAAATGGAAAGGAGATTCCAGTTACAACGTACATTTTTGTTCAGAGAAACTGATTACGGACTCTACAAGAGAGCAGAGTCTAGTTGATTTATACAGACATCCGTAGGATCGATAGAGTTAGTTTAACGATCGAATAAATTTTCTGATTTTCTGATCTGAGAACAGGACTGAGAATAGCAAAACATTCGAACCAACAAATTCGTCTCGTACTCGAACGATAATTCGACAACTCGGAAGCCAGGCGAGTCTGGCCAGCTGCCGCCGGAGGCAGGAGTAGCCTTCGATTCGTTCAGTGACTCCGAATCCAACGAGCTCGAGATACATCCACGAACGGCGCACACAAACGTTGTATCAGCTCGGCTCCGCCTGTTCTTTCAACAGGATCGAGAGGAGCTTTCTCGACGTATATACCGTTGTAACTCGCGGATTCTAGATTCTGACCTCTTCGAAACATAGTTTCTCGATCGTGGTGTACCTCATTGGCACACTTAGCCCATGCAAGGTTCTCGACTAACGAAGGACCAACCAAGAACCGTCTTCCTCTCATCTTCAAATTCTGCGTAGTCGTACGCGTGTCACACAGCGAGGATATCGTACAGTTGACCAGTGATCCCGGCCATTGATCCAGGGATGGGTCTAAGTCAGCTCGTGCATCGGCGCAGAACGCGAGGGAAGCTAGATAGAGAAGGTTTGGTCGAATGGAACAGCCTAATCGGCGCTAGCGCGCAGCTGTCGTGACTTCGAGAGGAAAGTCGCGGAACGGCAAGGACGAGGAGGTGGCGACCGGTTGACGGCTGTTGGAAGCCGGTCTACGCTGGTGTGTAATGCATTACACAGGTATTACAGGTATTATCCGTATTACACGTATTACGAGTATTATACGGACGTACGTGCGACCTCGAGAGAGCAGAGGCCTGGTGAAGAACGGCTTCTTCTTTTTCTTTCTCCGAGCCCCCTCCTTCATCGTTTGACTCTGCTGGTCCCCTCGATTCCTCTGCATCCCTCGCACATGTGTCTGCCCTTCTCTCTCTTCATCTCCTTTCTTTTCTCTTCCTCCACCATCTCCTCCCCGCGTTGAATGCATGCAACTCCTTTGCGCGTCTACACACGGCTCATCCTTTGTCTCTGTCTTCTCTGGCTCATCCTCTTTTCTTGCATTCTCTCCTCCTCTCTGTACCTCGACTCCTCTCTTCCCTTTACCTATTCTCCTTCTTCTTGTCGTTTTACCCTGCGGCCCCACGAGCGGGCGGTTTAACGTCCGCGACTTTCTCACCCCTCTCATCCTGCTACGTCCCTCTGTTCTCCACTTTCTGGTTCGCCTCTCGCACCTCCACCCCCTCCCTCGACCTGCTGCATGTCCTCTGCTCGCTCATCCGCCTCAGCCTGTTCCACGCTCGCTCTAGCGACGACGAGCTCCTTCGTTCGTGTTTCTCTCTCTCGTCTATCAATCTTGCTGCTCCTCTCCCGATGGTTTTAGTTCGTTCCTTTGGAGGAATCTGCGCTCTCCCGGACCGGGGATTATCCTGCCACCCGGCTGGAACTTGCTACCCTCTGTGTAACGCGATTTGGGCAGCTCCCTTTTTGCGTTTTTTTCGGATTTTTGCCGGGTCAACGTCGTTGTTTAGGGATGCTTCGTCATTGTTGGGTTTAGTGGACTGATGTTGTTGTTTTGGAAGAGTTAAGGTTCAATTGTTTTCGGATTGGTTTAATATATTCTTCTGTTAAGGTGTATGATAATTTTACACGGCGGCCAATATAGGGTGTCATTGATTTGCATTAGGTTTAGCTTAAGTTTCGTTTGCTATGCTGGATTGACATATTGACAGTTGCAGGGTTCACTGTTTTGAATTAAATGCGACTTGGATATTTTTTGTTGAGATGTATAGAAGTTGATTTTTGCGATGTATCACACTCCATTACAGAGTACTATGCAACATAATAATTAGTTAGTTAGTTAGAGGCCTCTCAGGAGGCGAGAAAGAAGAAAAGAGGATCGTTTCGCGCGAGATATTTCTTGTTTATATTAGATGCTCGATCCAATATCTCGGGGATATTAAAGCCTCGTTAGATCTATCAAATTATTGATCTTAATTGGAAAGGATGTAATTAACTTCTCGCGTAAGCATTTATTGTATCCTGTTTGTGTTCTCAAGGAGACCTGTTGCTTTGCTTGTTTCCTTTAAGAGAATATTTTAAGCTGCATACTCTCCGAAGACTTGACATTCTACTGCACACTTGCGCATCTCGTGTAATAAGAATTATTGTTTTATTGTTTAATAATAATCTGTGCAAGTTTAAAGTGATTTAATATATTCGACCAACTCGGTCGGTAATCAGGATGCCCCATGAAATTCACATCGATTAATGACGAGACAATTTTATGTTTCCTCTTCCTTACTGGGTACTCTTCTTTCAAATTCTAAATTTAGATCTCATAATACGTATATAAGCATATGATTATAGATTCAAGTATTAAATTATGCGAACTTGAGATTAAAATATCTTCCAAACTATTAATTCCAGACACTACAAATAGGAATGGAAGTAAATTTATTTCAGATAGTTTCTATTATCATATTATATTAATTATTACATTCGTATTTTTTTTTAGATACTCCTTACATTTCACTAAAATGTTCAATTCTAGTATTTATTATATTCGTATACTACTTTAATTATTTATCGAATTTACTACTCCTAGCCAGAATAATCATGCGATTACATTGTTTGGTTGCTTCTAACTGTACGTAATTTCTACTTAATTTTCTAATATGGTCAGTAACCATGGACAATAGAATGAAATCTGTGCGTGTGTATGTGTTCGACGGTACTAACTTATCAAATCCAAACTCCGAAGAACTAACATTTCATATATCATATATTCCTCTATTTAATAAATTCGACAGTTAAGGACTATTAGCGATTAACAACAGTATTCTAGCTAGAAAAATGAAATTTGACGGATCGGAAGTTGCAGTATGCCAATACATTAACGTAGGAACGCGGAATATTCCTGCGGGGGCAGAATGCTCACGATTCGTGAAACTTTCGGTGCCCTGTAGCCTTCTTCAACGAGTTCCTCTCGCTGCCGGGGGGCGGGCGAGTCGTAGATCGAACCGAGAGGAGAATCTAGCGTTCTATTGCAGAGAAAACGACCTCGGTGTAATGTTCGACCTTTACGAACCGGTCCCTCGGTACATTTGCATGCCAGCACAGGTGTATTGCGCCGCGTGTTGTGCAGCGTTGTATTCCGCGATGTCGAAGCACAGCAATGCCAGCTGATTGGCGTGTCCCGTAGCGCAGAAGGGATTCCATACTGTGGTCTCGGATGAGCAACGATGACTTCTTCAACGACGAAAGCAACGGTCGTTGAGACGGTGTGAATTGTCTGATCAGTTCATTGAGTGTAACGGAGATACGTTTGGCGGCAGGCAAGGGAAGCTAAGCTGTCTATTATGCTTCTGAAATGCAAAGTCGCGGTCGTGGTACCAGCCTATACGGAGCGGTCTCGTTACATCAGTACACGACCTTAGGCGAAAACCGGTCGTTGGAATCGATTTGCATGGCCGACTCGTTGCGATCAATTACGTAGCGCGCGCTTTGCTCGTTTCCTACGACACAGAGAATCAGGGAAACGCTTGCCACTCGTGATATTATTATTCTCTTCACTGGTCGTACAGCGAGAGTACATTTGATTATGCTATTGAATCGTTTGTTCCTCACTCGTACCGCAATGAATCGTTCGTGTGAATGACAAAAAAGTTAGGACGCGCTGTTTGTTTCGCTAACTTGTTTTCCTTCGTCCATGAGCTATTGCCTTATCGAGCGTTAGTCACGCATATAATTACAAAATAGTCCGCAACAACCATAATTTATTTTGCTAAGAAGTCTTACGGGGAGACGCTGATGCGACGATCAATGCGACGCGTGAGACACGAGGTAGATGATCGATAGAAAAAACTTGGGATAAGTGGAAAATAAAGAGAAGTACGATTCGCGTCGATGAATATCGAATCTGACACTATACGGATGAATCAGTTAATGAAATACTATCCGCTGGATTTCTAGTATTCGTAATCCTTTCACTCAGTTTTAACACGCCACTGTACAATCCTTTACTACAACTATTACGTTTCTATTCGCTTTTCAGTCTGCCTCTTCTGCCTGCTTCTTTTTTTCATCTGTTTATTTTGCCTGTCAGAACTTTCGTATTTTATTTCACTAAACATGTTTAGCTATTCGTAGAACATCGTTTGGCTACGTCCTAGCACTTTAAAATCAACACGAAGCATTTTTACGCATGTCTATGGTAGGAAAGTTGTTCCCCTACTGGGTACATTGTGCGATCGTTGACTTCTTAATTACGCGATTAAGATCTTGGGTTTGAATGCGTAGAAATACAAAATAATAAAGTAGTAAAACAAATAAATACTTCATTTGCAGCCTATTATTCGCTTATGCCGAAATTTCATATCTCATAATATTAAATTATTATTCAACCCGTACATAATAAAAATAACTAATCAAATAGTTAATAAATGAGTAAAATCCATGGACGTACATTGGTACCTACACTTCCCATAATTATACGTAGTTGACTCTCCATGTTAAATAAACCACTGTAATTTGAACCAAATTACACAGAAACGAAATTGAAAAAAGTCACATACAAAGAATCCAAGTATCAATTTTCAAACCTCTACCAGGACATCTCAGTGTCCCTCTCTATCATCAATTATTCGAATCATCGGAAGATCAAAGAAATTACGCAGCATCTCGGAGATACCGGCGAGCGTCCGGAAACGGTGGGCGATCTGAAAGAAAAAGAAGGCAGGAGAGAAAAAAAGACAGTAGAGAAAAAGGGGAAAAATGCAGGAACTCATGCTCGTCACGCGCGAGACGACGTACACGCGGCCGTGGCTCGGATGGAGCCTCGATATGCTCATTCATACTTCGCCGTCAGCTGACGTCCACCGATCGCCGATGAATTACAATGCGTGAGTTTGCGCGACGCATGTGTGTATACGCCCCCGTTCTCGCCTCATCTCTGTCGTTTCTCCTCGCTTTTGCATACGCTTCTGCGGTTCTTCTTCCCTCTTTCTCTGGATCCACCTGCAACCACGGTCCACGAACGGGGCTGTTTGCCCGTCCGCGACACCTGGTCTCGATTTACATTTGACGAGAGACAAGCCGTGTCGTAATCGGCGTCGCGTCGTTCTGTTGTGCGATCACGAAATCCGAGGCGACCGCGAACTTGTCTGTTCAGGGTCACGCGGATTCAACGACGTAGCTAATAAGCGATCGTTCTCACGGTTGCATTTTGATGTTCGCCGCGGCGTGGGATGCGCTTCGGGAGAAACGCCGGTTAATTAGTTGGCACGATTTTCGTGATTTACCATTTTCGTGATTCGATGTGAGGTTCGTGTGTACACCGTATAATGGATGTTTGTTTGTTATAGGAAATTTAAGGGTAAAACTGCTCGTTATAATAATTGGAGGACGAAACAAATCTATATTTAACTGAAAAAACTACTGTGATAAAAAAATTACAATAGCTCGAGCAAATAAATGAAGTACTTCTTCGAGTCTACTATAAATTCACAGTCAACTGATATTTGTAATAATAAAATTTTGTACTTCACGTCTCTTGCAAAACTTTTGAATATAGAATCTACAACTTTCTTTCTCTTCCATATGAATATGATTTAAATATTGGAGTTGTCTGTGTATTTCATTTTGTGTATTTTACTTGTAATGTATTTAAGAACGAAAATTTTCCCTTACGATAAATCGTACGTCTTTGACAAACCGCTCGTTAATCGAGAGGTCAAACATTTCGCTGGACAGAGTTAATATTTAACGAATTTCGCGCACGACCGCCTAGACCTGTCAGCGTTCGGTCAGTTGCGAGATAATCGGATACAACATCTGGCAAAACTAATAAACTAACGTCCCTTTTCATGGTTTCTGTATCCTTCAGAATGTTTACGTTTCCTGTGTCACTTTCGATTTCCTTTGACCTTCGATGAAGCAGCCATTTTATTCCGCACGTGGCGAATTTTTGCGAAATATTTGCACAGTCGCACCCTCGGCCTCGACGAATTCTTTTCTTCGATTACCTCATCGGTGAAATTTTTATTCATATTATGTAATTAATTCCAGTTTATAATTTTTCATTTGGATCCTCGACATTGAAAGGATCAGTTGGATTATTTCGAGCCATTAACCAATTAGAAAAATTACTATTTCCCTATTTATATGCTCGCCATTGTACACTTTGCAAAAGATGAAAATATATTTATAAATAATCTATAAAATCTATAATTTCCAAAATTAAGAATCCGTGATCTGTAAACTATAATCTCTAAAATTAAATATCTACGAGGAATCTATAATTTATAATTCTATAATATCCATAATATAATCTGTCTCTAATTATCCATAAAATTTATAAGATTTCTATGAAATACGATAAATTGCTCGTTTCAATCACTCTAATGAGTTCCATTGCTAATCCAATGTCTCTTCATAGATTTTTTATAGATTTTACCTGTATCCAGGGTCATGCTCCAGGATCTATGCGTCTTTTTCTTTCCTTGTCCTTTGTGAATTCCTTTCGGATCATTGTTACCCGATCTTCGTCCTCGGCGAATGAACGGGCATTGTTCATCCGATAGATATAGAACATGGTGAGACAACGATCTCGGTATTCTTCTATCCTTGGACGATTCGTCGTCATGCTGTTCTAGTCTATCCTTTTGGTACTTCTCCTTCGGTGGTTTCCTGACAGGCCTGATATCCGGTCGATATTATTCCATTGTCGACCGTTATGGAACCTTACAACGAAGTTAAGACCTCGACGATAATCTTCGTACACTCATAATCAGCCGTGACACACTTGAGAGGCTGTCAGGCTGGCAAAAGGGCCCCCTATCTTTCGAGGGACTGGGTCGAGTAGGGTCATATCAAATGGCAGGCTTTCCTGTTCAATTCACAAACGGAATTAGGATAAAAGATATTCACAGCGAGCTGATTACACCAGCATCTTCGCAGTTATATTGATATAACGAAGTTGTAAAAGTTTCCGTGTTTTTAACGTAGCGATTAGATTTGGAATATTTTGGACGACTTAAGGAACACGAGATTCCATACGATATTGTTAAACGTAAAAATATAATACATGAAAATTCTACAAATGTATGAAATGTATATATGAAAAATATAAACGAATATAACGAAGAACATAAGTAAAGAACGTAAATTCTCATACAGTCATTGAGTGTTTCTTAACGTTATAATTATAAAATAGAACTTCGAAGATTCGCTCAGTATTTTCTTCCTTGCTATTCTTCTTCCACCCAAATTTTACAATTTTATGAAGTTTGGAGATACTTATAACACAAAATGTTTAAGGTCCATTGGATACCTACATAGTAGAAGAAACGAATTTTTCTCCATCGTTAAATGGCCGAATTATTAATAATTTTATACTTTAAAATTTTCTCTCCACAATAGATTTTCTCTCAACTCAAAAAGTTCACTTTTCCCAATTATGTTAACCAATGATTGATTTCGCGATTCTTTATGTTCATCTTCATTAATCCGTTTCTTCGTTACATGACCATAATGAAGGTAATCTACGTAATTCTTAGTAGCCAGGAAATTAGTTTCGCTTTATGCAAAATAAGGAATAGAGGTTGCTCGTTTTCTCATTTGGGACGTGTTAGCCAGTTAGACGGTGCTTCGTGACGAACAGAGGATCAACATCGATACACGGTCCGACTGGGATGTTTAATTCATACGCGTTTCTTGAAAATACCTGGAAGCGTGATTCATACGGTAGCCCAAGGCTCCTGATATTTCTCATAAATACCCAGGTCGCGATATGTATATACTTCCTCTGGTTTGTTTTTTTCTTCTGTTCCACTAGTCTCCTCCCGGATTATCCGCGTTAAGATAATCGTCACACATATATATGATGTCCTTTCATTACTGACTTGACTTAATAGGTTTGAGGAACTATCGTATAAATTTATGTGAAATTGAAATTATTCCATTATTCTTGGGTTGAACTTCGTAATATTTTTCTGCGTAGATTTACGATGTTTATATCTCTTTAGTCAGAATCGTCACGTGTCACGCATGAAATATGAAAACACCAGCAGACACGAGATTTTCTATTTGCCTTTTACAACTTTTTGTGAAATACGATAATTAGATAGCTTGTAATTTGTACAATTTCCTTGTAGAACTTCGTTCGTATTTTTCTTCTTATCAAACTCGTTACTTGCATTTAATTGCATCATTTAACGAAACTTGTATTTATCAATACTGCTAGTATTATTTATAGTACTATAATGATATTAGTACAAGAAGTAACTTGTGCCGTGTAAAATTTCACTAATAATATCAGTTCAATTGTGCAAGAGGATCCCGACCGATCTTCGTTCTTTCAAAGCAAATTTTAGAAACACATCCATTTAATTACCTTCCATTGTAAACTATATTATAAGCGAATTTACCATTGATTTCGCAGAAATAATTCTAAATTGCTTAATATTTTCTGCACAATATTTTATTTGATCTTTCAATAAATCACATCAACTAGCCACTTAGTAAAATTTTGCACAGTATCGAGTGCGGCGCGTTGATTCTTTGTTCTCTAATGCTCTGGACATTTTAACGCTCGAGTTCAGGTCGATGGTGTGCAAAGACCCGCCCTTCTCAGAACTTAATCATCTTCGCGATGCTTATCGATCTAAACGATATTCTGAGCGCGATGTCACGTTGCGACTCTGCCAGCAGAGGCAGAGATAAAGGGAATTCTAATCGTGAATGAAATCCGTCACGTTGGCGCTTTTCAAATTTTTGCGCTGCATTCGATTAACCCCTGCACAAAGACCACCTACACGCAGCGAGTGTAAACATATACTGATTTGCGGATTGCATTTCAATCTTCTATCATATGGAAAGTGTCATAGTGGGAATCTAAATTTATAGTTCTTGTCGAATGAAAGATTAATGAAAAATAGTGAATTTCGAACAGTCGCGAAATGCCAAAGTTTTCGACAAATTCCTTCAAATCGTTGGGAGTAATATCAATGCAATAGCTGGTTGTAAACTGGTTGTAAATCGAAATTGCTCTTTATCCTTACGACATATGAATTTTTATTGTAGCATTATGATTATGGATCCATTATAATGATTTGATAGAAGACACATGTATATCAAATTCATTCTCTTATGAAACTAAGCTTGCTGCTAAACCTAAGTCAGACACGTGTCTGCGGACAATCGTCTGCCATTTTCAAATTTCAAATTTTTCAAATTTCAGCATAGGTTCTCTTGTCTGCCAAAATTTTATTCCATTATGTTGAAATTTATTGAAGAAATTTAATCGAATCTTGATCAATTCACCTTTTGTATTTATTATTGATAAAAACTTCCTTCTTATACGTTCTATCAGGGACGATGAACTATACTTTCTCAGCGAGTATCAATTAATTTTTTACCAATCGTAAACATCACCAATAACATCGGTTAGCGTATTAATCAGAACACTGTACTTACTTCGAGCAATTTTAAAATCACAGTTATCAATTTGTTGTTTACCATCGACGCAATCGTTAATCATAGTAAGAGTACGTGAACCGTATAGCATCTAAGTAGAAAAAACAGAAACGCGATCATTATGATCTGATTATCCAATTTCTTTTATATGCTTAACTTGTGACTTGAACGTTCCCAGTGTTACGAGACACGGTCAATTTTCTCAGACGAATTGGTTACAAAAACCTGAAATATCGCGTGTTACGGGTAATCGGAAAAGCGAAAAGTAAGGAAACGGAAAAACGACGGAATGCCGAACCGCGTCGTATCGACCACGTAACCGGTGACTTCAGCGGTGCTTTAATATTTGCAAAAGAAACAACGCAGGGAAATGAATCACAAAGCGGACGTTAGGCAGCTATTCTAATTCACGTGTTTACTTTTCGATGCATCCTAAATTTTTAATCAAGAGATTTAAATATTTAACACACACTATTCAATATAATTCAATATAATGATTATATTGAGAATTTGCCGCAATTCACCAAAAGTTCTTTGGCTTGGTAAATAGCACAAATTACGAAACTTTCTAGTCTAATGAACTTTCAATTTCGCGTCTTTATAAATATATAATAATTTCTAAAAATATAAAGATGTCCCTCGTTGTTCCCATGATTTACCACATTTTGTCGTTTCGAAAGCATTCAAGTATTCGCTTCCTACCCTCAATTCGAAATGTCCGTCTTTCCTGGAACTACTAGCGCCAAGACGATACGTGTGTTGCGTTAAAATTAATACCGGAAAGATATCCAATTGTTTGCACTAAAATTAATATCAAAGCGGTAAATCTGATAATTTTCAACTGCTGTATGGGACAGATACATATTAAAATGGTGGAATAACGATCAAGAAGTAATGATCGAACAATCGAACAACTGTCAGTGAATGAAACGTGTTAGTTTCCAGAGGAAACGTAGGTATAATTATGTTCGATAAATTGTCCAGGAGTTTTCAAATGAAATTTTATCGAGGGACAAAACTTGAGCTCCTGGTATATTTCCCTTTTGTTCAACCTTGGACGATGTCAATTAGGAGTAGCACACTAATTGCATAACGTGAGTTTGCAACGCGTCGAAGGAACTTAGCGTCGTTCGATAAAGACGAAAGATTGAAAATAACCAGGCGTTAATTTCGGTCCAAGGAAAAGGCCAAAGTCGTGGACTTCGTGTCTATGAAGACGTCCATCTTTTAGCAACGTTAGAGGACTCGATTGAGTAATGTGTGTTTGTAGACGTTAGCGAACATCGTACATCTGTGATGAATTTCTAATATTTACCGTCTCCTTGGTGAACAGACAAATATTGTCTGTCAAAAGTTTACTGTGTATATCGAAATGTTATTGGAAAATATTGAAAGATGTGTAATTTTCGTAATATCTTTTGATTCGTCTTGTTGATTCGAATTAATTATTACAGATATTGCCTTTTCTTTTTTAAACCAAACCTGAACGTCGCATCAATATTATGCATATTTATTAGAAAATTATTTTGCTTCCTTTTAAAACAACACCGAACAAAATATTGATCTTTATTTGCGAATACTTATTAGAATATCTAATAAATTTTAATAATTTATCAAAACACGTATGCGCGACATAAAGCGAGAAAAGGCTAATCAGACGCTAGCTGAAATTTCGTTCAAATAAATGGAATTAATATAAACAAAGTATTGTTATATTATCAGACATACACAGTTAAACTACTTTAATAATCGTCGCAATGAGTGTTTCATTCTACGGAGGAATAAAATTTCTCAGAAAGCCACCTGATCCTGCGCTCAATTTATCCCATTTATACTCTTTTCTTTCTCGAAGAAGAGGAAGTACATCCTTCTTGCGAGTCTCGATTAATTTTCCATCAATCAACATTTGCCCTAGAGCGTTACACGTTGTTGTTCGTCTAGCATCAGAGCCTCGAAAATCGCTGGAGGAAAATCGACTAGTACCATGAAAGACGTAGTGGCGAAATAGAAAGAGAGAAATAGAGGGAGAAAGAGGTAGAAAACGACGAGGCAACGTGATCGTTAACATCCTGCTGTACGCCTTAAGCCGGAATGATGGATCGAGATCGGCAAACGACTTTGAATCGAGGCACGGGACGGCGTTAAAAATAAGAAGAAGCGAGGAGTTGGCGGACAGAGGAAGGTGCGATTGAGTAGAAAAAAGGTGTACAAAACCGAAACTAAAATGATCGACGGGACAGAGGAGTGAAGATTGGATTTACAGTTACCGTGAGGGAATAACGGGAGACACGGAGAACATGGGATAAGCATGATATTCGGGAGGAGAGGAAAAAAATACCGTTCGCTGTAAATACCAATCGCGATTTGGCGACGCGTTATTGTATCTATTCGGTGGATCTGTTGTCATTAATCGCCACGTTGAACAATTAAATATAATAGTTACACGATACACGTGTTTAAATATGGAAATGATAAAGGTCAGATGTTAAATATCATTGGCTATTTCTGATATGAGACAGAGGTTGGAGATTGAATAATTATAAAGCAGAGGTGAACGAATTATTAAATATGGATATATGGAATTTTATTAATGTAAATTAATATAGACGTTTGTGACGTGAAACGAATGGCAGAGGATTATTAAACGTAAGAATCGATAGAAGAAGAAGAGGTCATAGGAATATGGAATTCCACTGGATGTATATAAATTGATATGGATATTTGGAAATTAAACAACTATGAAATAGGTATAAAAGAATTAATAAAAGAAAGGATTACTATATATAGAAACTTTGAACTTATAATTCTTTTTCCAAGAATTTTCGTTTGGAAATATTCAATTCAGCATCGTTGCCTCACGTCTATTGCCATGAATATTTATCGAGTCACTGTTAATTGCATTAGATTGCGGTAATAACGAGAGTTCGCTATAACTAATTGCTGTTAAAATAATGTGCTTACGCGAACTCAAAGCTTTTGATATTGCCGTTTATGAAGCATCGTTGTTAGAAACGATTGTTATTCACTGGTGTCTTGCGAATGCTGACGAAACGAAGATAACCAGCGATTAGATGGAATTAAGGGAATCTATGTAGTTTATTCAGTATGTTGCAATATGTTATCTAATTTCTTACGTGTCATAAAAAAACATGTATTCTGATGCAATCCTATGTACTCTTTTTTTCCAAGTTACACCATTTTAAACAAGAATAATTACGAATGAATTTACGCGGATGAAGAAACAAAAATTCTTTGTAGTTGATAAGCAGACTGTAGACTTTTATGCAAATTTGTATAATTAAAGCAGCGGAACGTAAATAGGGATTTGTTCCACCCTACAAATGTGATAAGTACTTTGTAGGAAATATTTTGTATATTTTTACATTTTAAATCAACCACGAATGCATAAACATTAGCATGTATAATGATACAGGTATTCGTAATAGAGGAGGAATAGAGGATATTTTATGAAGTTATCTATACGTATCTAGAATTTTTAAGATTAGGAATGTAATGCCTGAGATTATGAAAATTATAGTACAGAGGAAACAAGTAAATCGCAAATCCTTGCCTCCATAACAGAATTTATTTCTGGGAAGTATGCTAATTTAATCTTATTTTTCCGACAAACTAATTAGTTAAATTATTCGTTAATTCAATCTTTGATAGAGTTTGCTATATTTGGAAAATTAAGAGAATTTCTGTAGCAAGAATTCTCGATTTTATATTATATATAATATATTTTTTTAAAATGTTGTTTATTTTTTTTTATTAAAAAAAAAAGAAGTTATAAACTCGCATTTTAATCTTAAAAATATTAAAACAAATATTTTGATCTTTTTCGAAGAGCAGGCTAAAAGTTTAAGGTGTCAACGATCTTGCGGAATCGTCAATTTCCAAGATCGACATCGAGCGTTATACAAGTAGAATGACGTTAATGAAAAGGGAATCGTTTCGAAAATGTTTCACGTAAAGCGGTTCGATTCGAACGCATTGACTCACGACGCAGTTACGGGTGATGCAAGTTGAGAGACCACTTGCTTGTTCGAACAACAGCGTCAGAAGGGAATGCAGGACTGTGCAATAAAAATTGCAATAATTGGTTAGTTACCACGAGCATTTATGGGTTACTACGAAGAATTTGCTTTGTTTGCTTGGGCAATCACGTTTCCAATTATCTAAGTCAATCTAAGCATTATCACGTTATAAAAATATTTTAAGTTTCGCTGATTAATTAATCGAAATGAAGATTAAAATTTTGTATTATTATTTAATTCTGCATGCACTTTGAATTTCTACGTATCCTTTATTTATATTCTATGAATGATGTGTCTGTATTTCTTTATCGTTTTTAATTATCAAGGCGTCAGCAATCCTACGGGATTGAAAAAATAATTGTTATCTTAGATACGGACTGTCTGTAATGTCAGGTGACTTATCCACATAATTGCACATATAATAACTGTTCATTCAAATCAGATTTATGAATGAATGGCCGCTGAGATTCATAACCGGCAATCAATTGTATATTTTCCTGGAAATCAGTTCTTGAAGTAAACATCATTGTTCAGATATCTTTAATTTACACCTTATTCTTGAGCAAATTGGCATTCGATTAATTTACTTGAAAACTGATTTAATAGATACGACAATCATTCACTTGCGAATTACTAACACTTCTATTGAATCATGAAATCAAGAAACAATGGAGCGTAAAGGACAAGAAAATTTTACCTCGAAAACCGACTCTATTTCAGTCTCTAGAAAAATTAGACGAAGTATCCTATCTCGCTGTATCGATTTTCTTAACGTTTTCCTCAACGAATAGCTTCCATTTTACGAAAAATCTCTTTAATTGCAAAATTCAACGATCACCGTCTCTCGTTTAAACAGAATTTAATCTTTTTCTCGATAACCGTGTAGATATAAATTAAGAAAATAATTCTTTTATTTTGGTCGCTGCCTCCTCTACGAGCCTTGTTCTTTTCTTTCTTTCATTGCATAAAATAAACCCACTGTTCTGTGCTTACCAAAAACCACGTTCCACGCGATTCTTCAGCCACGATCGACTTCGTTCGAAACTCGTCGCGATACGATCGATACGATCAACGTCACGAGCGTTCGATATTATCAAGTTCGCAGAAGCGGAAGCGAAATAGGTATTCCAGTCTGATCGCGATTCCTCAAGCCGGGGTCTCCCCACGCTTTTAATTGCCCTTCAATACATATCGCATTGACGTTTCGACGAAACCAGCGTCGCTGGTGTCGGCAGGTCGCACACACGTTCTACGCGTTAATTCGCCGGTGAATTTACGTTCTCGCGGAGCGACGATGGAGGAGGCATCGTCGTTAATTCCCAGCGGCGTAGTCGTGTCACGTCGCATCGGTACATGGAGGGAGGAGACGAACCTCCGTCGATTCTTCTCCTTTTTTTCCTTTTCCGGCCGGTGTGCTAGCTCGCGCTGACTACTGACATTGAGATCGTCAAGAAACGTCCATTGTGCCTCGCACTTCGCACCCGGACTGCTAATACACGCGACGCCCCCGTGGGCTTTCTACATCGCGACGCCGCCGTACGCAGGGAGAGGGACCATTTGGTCATGATCGCGGAGATCGTACGGATTTTGACGTTTTATGAATGAAACGAACAGCATTTCTTCGCGAGAAATGATCATTATAGAGGAATATCTCTGATTCTTACGTGGGTAGTACGAGTGTTTGTTAAGGAAGAAAAGTATATCGAGGGAATAATTTGTAACACTATACGTTGGATTAGACTGATTGCATTAGATTTGAGGAAAAATTGATGATACGAAAATACACAGAAATATGCATAAGACGTCTAAAATACAGCAAATGTTATAAATTTTGATCGGTGAAACAGATCTGTATTTAGATTTCATCTGTTGAATTTTGTTAATAACGATGTGATAAAATATTGGCAGTCTACTTATGATACATAAAGGTCACAGGAAAGAAACTGATCATTGATGCCCCGTCTCAGAAAATGACATTCTAACTATCCTAAATACTGTAAAAATTTAGTGTAAGAATGTCAAATTTGATGCTTATCTTCCATCCTTTATTGCTTCTTTTATCTCAATTTTTTTTTAAAATGGATTTCCAACAGTTGATATAAAATTCACTTACTCGAATGATCTTCTATAATTGCTAAAGAAATCATTTTTTGACATGAAGTTGGATAAACTTTCCATATTATACCTATATTTCATTTCTTGAATGTGTTGTAATAATTGAGTAACCAATTTTGAAACACTTTAACGAAAGGAGTTAAGAGGTTGGAGATCGACGATATACATATACAAATTTATAGGACTATATCAAATAACTTCATTTTTCAATTGTTTAATTGGACATTTAAAAATAATATTAACGTATGATCTTAAATTATCGTAGAAAAGTTATGACTTTCCTGATTGCTTTTTCGTAATCCCCTAGTCGTGTTTCTCTACTTTTTTTCTGAAATTTTTCATTTAACGCTTCAAAAATCTGATATGTATTCACGCATGCGTTAAAAAGACAATTTTCTAAATTTAATAATATTCTACAAATATTGAATGTTACGTATAAGATGGATGTTTCGCTTCCTACTAGAAGAAAGCTTAAAATATAAACATATAAAGAAGCACATGTTGAAGCATACATTTTGAATGATTTATTGTCACTTCTTCATTTCTGTTATTCTCCAGTTGATTTTGAACGCCTTCATCGAAGCTTTTGACATGTTAGCCCACAAAGAACCTTGATTTATTTTACGCACGACACCTTAATGGCTGGTTGTTGAATACAAAAGTTGCACGCCAGCAGATAGTTACGAGGCAGAAGACTTTTATTTATGAGTTGCAGAGGTATAATCTTGAAGTACAAGCGGTAACTGCAAACTGAAATTTGATTACTCCATCTGTCCGTGATCTTCGCGCTTTTAAAGGTTTGTTGAGCGGAGATGAGCCTAATTGACGTGAGTTCATCGAATTTCATAATATCGACCTTCACACAGTAATTTTAATTCAAGCAAAATAGGATGAGTACAGCGAGGTTCATTTTATTCAGTATTAAACAGAAATATTAAATATTGAAAAGAATAGTAATTAAAATTACTTAAATAGTAATTAAGAAGTAAATTTATTCTATATAATATCTATATATTTTAACAGCTTAATTAAAATTTGTGGTAAATCGACATTCTTTCGGTGACAGAAAGATGTTCAAGAACTTTCAATAGACATTAAAACCATTCTCCAATCGCTGTAAGCTTGTGCGGAATGATCAACAAAGAATCGTCTGCTATGCAAATATTAAGCTATCCGTATCACGTTAGCAGTTTTTACAATTAAGATACACATTCGATGTATGGTGGCTCGGCGCATTGTACGTCATTGAAATAGTAGATCCAATCTCTTCTGTTATGAATCTTGCAACTTAAAAAAAAATGATTCATCGCTGAAGGTCGTAATTGTGTTCTCCAGGAACTGATTCATACGACCGTCAAACACTCGTCTCTTTTTTTCGGACACGGCTTTACCTAGTTCTCGTGGATCAATTAATTTTTTACTCACATTTCTTGTGAATTCATTTCAGTAATTGACGTAGGTTGCAGCGTCTCCTTGAAGGTAAAATTACAATTGCCATTGTGAAAATTTTTACGCGATTTATTGATTGTCTGAGTAAGAGCAGAGAAAATGTTCAAGCAATAATCCATGAATGTTCGAATTAGAATCATTGGCTGCCCTCGATCTATGAAGGAATCATATTTAATCATAGGAAGAATTTTTAAATATAGTAATTATTGTTTCTAATTGCTCTCTAATTGCAATCAGTGGAAGAATTCCATGAAACTTTATTGACTTCCTTTTAACTTTATTTTTAACTTCTTTTTAAAATATATATACACTGATGTACTATGTTGTATATCACGTATACTATGTTATACTTTTCCTGTTTGCTGGCATTTCCAGCGATTTTTGCTATTCTCTAGCGTGGCAAATTTACTTAAAGCCGTCTTTTACATAACTTATATATTTTTCCACATTAAGTCCGGTCTATACAATTAAATTTTCCATAAATGCATGAACATCCGCTGCAGTTTATTAACGCTTCAGCTATCAAATCCGTCAAAATAACGGACTTCAGTTTCCTCTTCCGTACAATTAGAAACACGTGCAAGTTTCTGACAAAATTATAATACAAACTTTTATCAACATCGAAGCATGATTATATATACAAATATTTAATTTTCATATCATATTGATTGTAATTGCTTATCTAAATACACATTGCAGGTATTTTATTCCACTATTAATTATCAAGTGCTGAAAATAATAAAGTCTTAACGAAAACTAACTCGGAGAAAGAAACTACCCCCTTTCTTCCTTTTCTTCCACGTTACACGAGCAGATTACCACGTATAGCTACACGTTTCAAGAGTAATCGAATGCTCTCGAAAATTTCACCTCGCGATCTTCCCCTTTGCGAATCGATGGGTTAAAGTAAACCAAGGGAGGTTTGATGATTTCGTGTAGATTTATAGGTCGTTTCTCGTAGGGTTGGCCGGCGGAAGTAGCGTCTGTCCGACGAGACGGATGCCCGAAAGAAAGTTCTCGAAGTCAATTCTGTAATGGTCGGCGTAGCATTGAATTCAATTGAATAATGGTCCGCTGACGGTGGGGGAAGGGGCGCGAAAGGCAGCCGCCCCGATCATTATCCATCATTCGAGCGATTATCGTGATATTCCCGCGGCATTCGCCTTTATCGCCGTTATTCAACGCGTCGCTCGAGAGTGTCGAGAGAGTGATACGCGCGTGAAAGAAGTTTCGAGACGGCAAACTTGAATCCTCCTCCGCGATCGCGTTCTTTCCTCTTGGTCTTCATGCTGCATGCCATTCTTTCCCTCCATGAATTTCTGCCCCTTTGCTCCTGATCGACGTATCTCGAACGTTGATCTGTTTGCGGTGATCGAATTGGCAAGATGATTTATTTTAACAGCTGGCTAATTGGAAGACGTTCGAGAGAAATAATTTACCGCTGTTTCAATCGTTCAGGTTTCTGTTTCGTGTGATTTAGGTTTCGGTAATGGGTCCTCTTAAAATTGGATTTAGATATTTTATACCTCTTTGTTTTTTATTACCAGCAAATTCTCTTCCGGGTTCTTTCTGCCATGGTTTTACGTAGATTTTTTTATAGAATTACATAGTGTATAATATCTTTGCATATATGTAATATTATTAATAATTGTATTGGAATTTTATACAAAATAAGCTTCTGCAATTAAATCCACACGTTTTACATTACACCTTTTCTTATATGTTTGAAAATACAATTCTACAGCAATAATATGATACAATAGCGATACATATAGTAGTACGATGCAATAGTTTGTATTATGAGCTGGTAATCAACCGTAATTCCTTATTCCATGACAAGAGAAATTCTAATTAAACAAAGCAACATCGACCAAATTCATATTTGGACATCGCAAAATTCTAATCGAGTTTTGGGGGCTTGATCGGCGATCTCGCGATGGACACGCCGATTCCGCCGTCGAATCTACCGTTAAGGATCGCCACGCTCCATTAAATCCGCGCTCGGCTAATTACCGATTCCTTCGTGACCGTTCCGATTCTCGTATGGGCTGCGCGTTTGCGCGCGATCGCGACGCATATGCTATCGCGGTGGCTCCACCCGTGTTCGTTCCATGGCCATTCTTCGCGTTTCCCGACCGCGTGTTGGCCGTTCCATCGATCCCGGCATCTAAATATAACCGGTGCGACATCAGTGGCCTGAATCCGATCGAAAGCAAACACGGAAGATTCGCACTCGTTCCACGGCCCCCGGGGTAATTGCACGGTTCCGAGCGTTGACTCGTGAACCTGCTTCGACTGGCAGCCACGTAGCCGATCGAGCAACAGAACTCCTTCGCTCGTTGTCTGTCGTGTTTATTCTCCCTGAAACGTGTCTGCTTAATTTTTTAATCGGATCGTATCTTAACTGAATACTTGGAGAATTAGGGAATTAGAAATTCATAAGGATAAATTAATTTCATTTAAGTCGGTTGTCTGTAAACAAGAATATTATAATAGTAACTTTCATTTTTAAATATTATCATTCACAATTTCACTATAATCTAAGAACGATACTATTTCTTTGTACACTAGCGTTCGAAAGTTTGACGAATGTTAGGATTTCGAAGGAAATTACGATTTCCTTAAGTAAGTAAATACTTTACTTAGAAATATTATTCTTCTATAGTATCGAAACTGTAAGTAGAGTTGTATCTAAAGGTGAAATTTGCAATTTAGACGATTAACTATAAAGATTTAGCGGTGGCATTGTACGATTACGTCGATCAAAAGTTGAAGTTGACATATTAATAGGTTTGTAGTCGTTCTTAACTGGATAATCGTATTTTTTGTATCTTTTGTATTTTTTTTTTTTTTTATTTCCGGATGTAACATATCGAGCTTGATTTTCTTCTAATTATTGGGCAATTATCGTTTACGTCAGCATCGTTTATCATCCTATTTGCTCACAAATATTTATGCGGAACCGATCAATCTCCGATAAGCAATGCATCGTACTTGGTATACAATTATTGGATCTCTGTTTTAATCGGTCTTATCTTCGTGCAAAGCGCGATATTATTCATCCACTCGTGATTTAAAATCGTTTCTTGACGTGATTCCCGATGTTTTACTCAAAAAATAGTTAACGTACCTACATTCTACAAGATTTCAAGATTATCGAAAAAATTATTGCTAATTATTAAACAGGTTTCAAGATTTATCACCAAGTACCTCATCTGTAATATTAGTCGTTTCTTGGTACTACATGGAAAGACTCCAGTCATATTTATACGTTTTATTACTCATTATTAGATTTATATTTTATATGAAATATATCTACAGTTTTTATGTATTATATTTACATTTTATAGACTCCATAAAAATCTGTACTTAGAATATCGATTCATAAGAAACCTCTGAAAGCTACATTAGTGATAATAGTATTATATTCCTCTGCTTATCGATAAATACTGAAAATCATCAGACAATACCAACTGTATGCCTAACCTCAAATACTAATCAATATTGTTCGCCTTCATCCATCCATCAACACATATCAATGACATATCAGCCAATATCAATTCAATACTCCCAATCTCAAATATTAATCAATAGTTATACTAATCAACGTTATCTAATCATCTTTACCTAAAAGTGTCATCATTGAACCGATGAACTCATCATCATCATCATCTGTTCATCAACAGATACATAAAATCATTAGACAACAATAATTTCATACTTCATATGAAATATTTGCTAAAAAGATGATAAAAATCCTGCTTCAAGATTATTTCACAATCAAAGGGTCGTTTTCTAAAAGAAGATAAAGTCTTGAATAATGTCTAGCTCGAGAGAGCAGCAGTGTCCATCGGTGTCCGTTGTAGGAATTGCGAGCAACAGGAGGGATCTGGGTGTGCCAACGCGTAGCTCGATCGAAAGAGACATGGGAATAAAAATAAGCGGCCGTAGGATTAACGGGTGTTCTCTCGAACGAGGAACCTGGCGCCAGCTACTAAATTAGCTACTTGGACGACGTGACGGGACGACTCACCGCGATATCCCATTCCCGCCTCGTGTACTGCTCCTCCTTTTCCTTCTTCCACGTCCCCTACTTTCCGCCAGTCAATTTCCAATCGTGATTTCAATCGCCGTGACCGCAAGGTTCGCCTCCCCGAACACGCCAACTCTCCAGTTCTTGATAGATATTCCAGAGAATCTTGGCTCTCGATTCTCCAGGGATTTTGTCCGCTTATTCCTTGTCCTTATTTAAGTACATTTAGATTTCTATTGGTGCATACGTAGAATATTTGCGCCATGTGTCGCAGGAAATGATGCAGTAGACGAAAAGTTTCAACCCTTGGCGCTGGAACGAGCATTTGCGTCGTTGCATAAAAGAACCTAATTCATCAAGAGACTTCTGGGCTAAGACAAGTGACGACTTCACTTATCAAAATTATATTGCTTTCTAATAACGATATTATTAAGTCGAAAAGATATAATCTTTCATCTCAAATTGCTGACTAAAGAAAAATTAAATTGTCTATTTGGACATGATCGCTTGTAAATCAACTGCAATCGTCGGGGGAGGGGGAGTTCATTTCATCCCCTCGTACGAACGTTGTTCAATCTGATCACTCTCACGTTCACTTTTCAAGAGAGAGTTATATAAAGAAAAGATATCTCGCAGAAGTTTCAATCGTCAATTTCGAAGAGAATTACATCAGCAGAAGAATCGTATTTGATGAAAAAATTCTCTAGTCGTTGAGTCTGCAAGAAGGAGATCACTCGAAAATGCTTGAATCGCTATTGTGGAAGAGGATCGCATCAGGAGTATCGTCGTGAAATAATCGTCTCTGTTCGGTGCGTGTCCTAAGAGGAAGGCGAGGAAGGGTTCGGTCATCGACGATTCGAGAAGAGGAACGAAGATGGGAACGGAGGGTGGAAAGTAAAGAGAAGGAGGACCGGCGAGAACGGGGGACGATGGAAAAAAGAGGAAGATGCACACACGGTGGAGCAGGTTTAGCTTTTTGCTCGACCGTTCAGCAAGCGTATCGGTGCGAATCCCCGTATACGGCACGATGGACGGTGAACGAGAAAGGGGATTGGAGGAAGCTGAAACGAAGGGCAGAGGGATAAAGACAGGAAGAAAAAGAGTGGAACGGGAAGGGAGAGGAAGAAAAAGAGTCACCCTCCGTGGCGCCTGAAGGCGATGAGCAACCAACGACCGGTCGCTAAGGGACGTGAGTACCGTGGATCTGCGCTGCGAGACTTCGACCTTCGAGGTTTTGCTGCGTTCACCAGGTTCACCAACCTTTTCACGGATCATTCTGTTCATTATTGAATAACGCTGCGGCTGTTATTGCCGCCGGAGATCGAACGATTTCGCTCGCAACATGTTGATTTGAATATTATCCCGCAATTCCTCTCGAGGCAAGTGCTTTCATCGTTAGGGGATTCTTCAAGATTTTTTGGGCGAATTTTTTGTTGTTGCTGCGATCTGATGATATTTTTTTTTTCGTGCTTCGACGTGGTTGGATTAGGTAAATTATACCTTCTACGAGCAGTTTTTATATCGCTGTTCTCGGGCGGCGTGATACTTGGCTTGTTCCTATTTTAGTTCGTTAGGTGGATTTTATATGTGATCCTTAAAATCCTTGAGAGAGTAGCTTTTTGATTTGACCGAGAATACATTCCGAGGAGAATGTCTATTTGGTATATAAACTACTCAACTTGGAATACGTAATATCTTCGTTACTTATCGTTGAATAAAAAGAACTTCTTAGAATAAAGTTACACTATTTGAAAGCATAGACGTGATAGTAAAAGAGATCTTGTTCAAGGTTACTTTCGTATGAGATTTCAAAAGCATTAATATTTTTATTAAATAGGATCAGAATTTTTGTTATATTTTTATAGGGGACTGATCTTTTTTATTTAAAATCCCTTTCCCCCACAAGATTCGTTAACTCTGTATTTGTGAGTACGAGCAGCTTCTCACTTTGAACTTCATCGCTCGTAAACGTTTTTCGGCTCCCTAATCTCATTCACCATACCCTCGATAGTTCTTTTCGTTTTCTTTCTCACTTCTATATAAAAGTCGGTTCGCAAGGTGAGCTTAACGAGTTTTCGGGCCCTCCACACACAAGTTCTACACGATTCATCCGCGCAGGACGAATTCTTAAAGCCGCAATAATTTCTAGCTGTCCGATGGGTCATGATATATACTGACCATGGTCCTGCGTCGCTGTCAGCCCTTGAAAAATACGATGCTGCTCTCGCTAACCCGCGAGATTCTCTATGCAGATTAAGCCTCCGCCTCGAGGCTTGGCTTCGGGTTTGTAGATCTTAGATCTTGATCTTCGATAGTTTCAATCGACCAGTCACAGATGAATTCGAAAGAGATGCTTGGTACCTCGAGGGTGCTAATAGGCATGTAACTCCAAGACCTCTAGTACCACGTTTAACTTTTCGTTTTCTCTTTCGTGTGTATTGTCTTCGATGGGCTTCGCAACCGTTATACTTTGAGTAGATTGATTTTCTACTGATTAGAAAACTAATTGGGTGCACGATCAACTTTGACATACTTATGCTGCGTTTTGATTAACTTTTAACTGCTTTAAAGGATGGAAATATTTGAAACCTTTAACAGATAACAGAAATGCGAGAAAGAATTAATTAATTGAGTTGGCCCGCCGTGTAAGTCGACGCGTTATCTTTAAAGCGCGAGCAACGAGAATCGTTTCGCTCGAACTCCTAATTACCTCAGCCGTTAATGCACAAAGTAGTCGTTTAGACACTTTGAATACGACATGAAACAACTTAACCAGCAACGATCGCCGGAATTCAATTGACGCCAATCCAACCAGCAATTCTCTCTGCTTCTGTTCATCTGCGTTTCCACGAACCGCTGATGGGCGACCACGATGCTCCATCGAAGACAACCCGCTGTTTATCGCAAGGTTATGCTTCTTTCCCTTTTTCTATCATCTTTTTAGGGTGTATTCGAGTCTCCTTACGATTCATACGTAGAAACAAAAGTGGGCAATTCACACAAACTACGGATTTAAAAATTTCGAAGTTGAAAAATTTTAAAAGCTTGGAATATGAAAATTTATTCATTTGAAAATTCCAAAATGCAAGAAATCTGAAGCTTATGAGATTGCTGAACTACTATAATAAAATTTTATGGTAGTATATAATACAATTTTATAGTATATCTAATACATTACTTAGACTTTTAATAATATTTGCGATAATTTTGCGTTATATTACTTTTTACGGCTGCTATAAATTCTTCATAGTTGCCCAAAAAGACCATTAGAGTATCACATTCTCGGTCGCTGTTCTTCCTCGTCAATGCCATTAAAGTCACAGCGGATTGTGTTTGCGGAGTAAGAGACCGCCGTTTTATTGCTATTCTATGCTCTCTTTACGATCGTACCTGTTGTCGGCAATCGCGTGCTTGCTTTGATCATAGCCTTGCTTTGTTATTCTACGCTGCTCTACGTATAACAAAGGTGTTTGTACTTCATTAATATTATAAATCGATTGAGCTTAAGCGGTACAACTATCATTATAGAATATCTGAACGAAATGTATTTCCCAACGAAATATAATAGAAAGGCGATCACAAATTTTACTTTTTCAAAAATTTAGTCCAGTCTATATAATCTATGGTTTGCTATCTACCCTAATATATGATCTACTATAATTTTGTTAATTTAATTTAAATTTTAATTAATATTATTCAGTCCAGTCTATATAATCTATGACTTACTATCTACCCTAATGTATATAATCTACTATAATCCATAAAATCTATAATTTACTACAGCACAATAATTGATAATGTGCTGAAACAATATATATATATAATTATTATTATATATACACATATATGTATATCCTAATCAAGATAAAGACCAATGTACTCTTCGTTAATTTAATGAAGGTTGGAAGAAGTAATCATTAAATTTCTCCACCTACAGCCACAATGACAAAACCATCTATCACCATAGGATCTTAATTTCATCCATACTTCAAAACTGCTGATCGCGTGTCAAGAGCAATCTCCACAAATCCCGCGAGCACGTCCATCTTTGACTCGCGCGAAGCCAGGTTCCGAGGTAGCCAAGCAAGCTTCTTGCGATCTCTAAATCGTTCCCTCCATCCCATTCTGGAAGCGGAGATCGTGCGTTTGTCGCTATGTTTAGCCCGTGGATTGTCTGGTTTCAGACAAAAAGCTGTCACGAATGGCAGCTTCTGCGCGATTGCCGACAGGGCGACTGTCGAGGGTAGCGTCTCCGGGACGTAAGAAAACCTTCGCAAGGTAAACCGGCTTTGCATTGCTTTAGTATCTTCTTCTCTCTCGTTCTCTCTCTCGTTTTCCTTTCTTCCTCTCTGCGGGAGGCAAGTGTTACATGGAAAAAATATCGTCGACGATCAGTGACGCCTGGGGAGAACGTTCATCGCAAACAATGTACTGTATGCGTTGCTCCTTTTCTGCCCCTGGCTACTGCACGGAAACTTTTACAAAACGATTTACGACCTGCAACGAAACAATCTTCGCGGCACGTATTCGGTTGGTATGCATGAAAATTAGTTTGATCGATGTAATTATCAGTTACGGGTAGAATGTTAAACGGTGGTTGGTTATTTGACAATATATCTCGGCTGTTTGTTAATTCCTTCACGAACTAATTTCTTCTTGATTTATTAATGGGAATTATCACATTTCTTTCGCGATGAAAGGCAACTAACGCATCACGGACGAAAGGAAGGGCAAAGAACATGTTCTGCCTCTGTGTCATCAGCCATCTTTGCAGTGATAATATAAGGAATGAATTTTTCTAGAGTCAAAACAGCTAAGATCGCGTATGGTTGTGTCGTAGGAAACAAGAAAACCTTCGCAAGGCAAACCAGATCTGTCCTGTTGTCCTCTTCTTCGCCCTCGTTCCCCGTGTCCCCCTTTCGCTGATAAAAATTCGCTGCGGTTTGCAGTGCCGCGATACCGGAGCGCATCAAAGATGCACCGCAGTCGGTGCATCTCTGTAAGCTTGTCGGGAACGCCATCTCGTTACGCTACTTCCTTTCTGGAGGCCGAGCGAACAGAAGCTAGCCTACCTGTGTCCAATGCGGAGGGCCTCCGGTACAGTGGCGTAGAATAGGTGAATAAGAAACGCGACAGATAACAAAAAGATTGCCATCTGCAAGACTCTTTATTTTATAAATAACTGTCTTCTTCTAACAAAATATGCAGTCATTCTTTTATAGGACGTATTTAGCATTAGCTACTTTTTTATATTTGCCCTTTTATGTCGTAAGAAAGTACGTGTTCTTCTAGTCAGAGCTTTCGTTAGGACGCGAAAACATAGAATTAGCGTATCTTTCTTTGTACCGTACTTAAAGTGTACATCGAAGGATAAATTGTTCAAGATTAGATCAGATTCTTTCTTGTCTGTAACTTCGATTTAAAAAATATAATGTTCACATATATAGTCACCAGACTACTGGATATGTAGTCTGTAGATCTTTGATTGATTTGTCCGCAATAAATACTGTTGTGCAAGAAAGCATAGCTTGGCTGTCGGTATGCAAAGGTATTTGTCCAATCGTTATATAAACACGATAAAAGTACAGTGATATACAAAATGTAGTATATTAGTATAGTACTGTTCTTATGTACAATGTACTATTATATTGAAGTAATGCAATGAAATACTTTCATATCTATAGCAACGAGTGAATCATATTTTACTGTAACATACTTTATCTATCTTTATGGTACAATTATAATGAGAAAGGAAGTTGGTAATAGCAAGTGTCTTAGAATAACGATATAATTATCGAGTATAAGGTGTTTGAAGCCTTCGAAGATAGTGTTTAGAAACACTTCTTAGATTTTTCGAGGCGTAACTGAGAAATCATGATTCGAAATATCCTGCTTAAATATTTACATAACGTCGGAATATTTCATTAATATTAATAAGAAATTCACACGTATAAATAGATCATCGTACTTGAGCACTTGAGCATATAAAATGAAAAACAAATTTAATTTGATTACACGTAATAATGACAACGTTATTACAATAATATTATATCTATAATTATATTTATATATATAATATCATAATTATAACGTTTAAGTCCTTCAATGTCGAAGATTTCGAATGAAATTGCGATTCTTAACGATACCAAGAATTACTTAATGATCATTCATGTTCACCTAATTCTTCGTTAGTATGTTAATACATCATTTTAGATTCACAAATAACAAGCAACTTCGAAAATATTATTTCAATTCGACTATCCGCGTTACACGAAGGCTCGACGTTCGCGTCGAGATTCTTCGAATTGGCCGAACGTTCGCGAACAAATGGACTTCGTTTATCCCTGTAATTATGTAGAATTAAGTTGTTCGATGGTAAAGCCCTCGCGGTTGGTTGAACACGGCCCCGTATTGGTTCCACTGCCGCGAAAAAACGCAGCTCGGCGATCTTCTGGGTTTACGATGCTCTGGCGCCTATGCCGAAGAAGGCATTCGAGCTGAACCAGTCGATCCTCCTTTTTCCTATCCTCAGGAGGAAAAGACACCTCGCGTGCAGCGCGTGCACCTCCCCTTCGAGATGCCTACTGCACCCTCGACAAGGCTATTTATAGATCTCGGGTATTACTTGCCCAAGTGTGTTTGTGTTCGCGTGCGTGCTGCATCGCGCCGATGCAACGATGCACGCCTCGTTTCCCCTGGAACGCGACCATATTACCCATTCTCGATCGACTACCATGTTATGGATTTTCAAAACCGCTTGGTATGGTCGTTGTCTTCTGGACCAAGGTTGGAACGGGTCTTGTTCATTGAACTTTCGGGCTTCCAGTTCTCTCTTATCCTTCTTTTTGGATGATTTGATTGACGGCTACTTAAAGAGAAGAAGGAGGATGGGATTGAAGTAATTTCGGTTTTCGATATTGTATAAGATTGTTGAATTTTGATGCGGTACTGGGTATTGGTAATGGTGAATTTGCATTTTCTGGCGGGTCTGAGATTTTTTTTGTAGAAGAGTATTGGTATCAGGTTTTAATGGAAGCTACAGCCAATTAGAAAAGGAAAAAAGGAATCGCAGATTTTCATCGGCAGAAACAGTTTTATTGTATATTGTATATACGCGTATTTGAGTCTTTACTGCGGAACTAGATATCAGCGGTGAATTTATATTTCCTTATCAGTTTGAAATTTCTGTCGGAGTGCATTAGAACTAGATAAATGTAACGAATGTTATAGTTAGTTGCGCTACGCAGTTATAAAGCTTAGTACCCGGTTTAACACACGCTACAGTTAATGAAAAAGAAGGCTATAGATCGCAATTGATTTAACTTCCATCATGTCCACCGATACCGAAGTACTCATCAAACATATCTAAACCTGAAATCGGAGCGCACATACCAGTGTCAATCTGAAAGTAACTCACCTCCTATCCGGTCGTACCGTGACGCCGTTTATTTTCCTTGAATAACACCGCGTAGAAGGAAGATTGACTGGAATAATTGCATAATTCATCCGTAAGAAGCAGGCAAACAGAACCTGCTGTAGGCTGCGGCGGCACACCAGAGGATACCAGTTCAGGCAAGGACAGGACGTGCGTTCTTCCAGGTCCATATCTTGCTATTTATAGATCCTAAATATTAGCTAGAACGAAGACCGTGCTGGTTGGAATGGTAACTCGTTACACTTCTTCGGATCACGGTACACACCGTTCAAACACTTCTATCGTCTCTGTTCGTTTCTTCTCGCGATAATTACCCGACCGGCTCGCAAGTTCCTTCAGTCAGACTAGCTTTTCTCTTCTTCTTCTTATGCCACGAAATCGTTCGATCGCGCTTTATGCACGCCTCGTCTATTTATAGATCCTAGATCGTTGCGCGTTCGCGCGCGATCGTACGTGAGGAAATGTTGGCCACCGACCAGTTAAGGGGGGAATATCACGGTTTTCTGCGGCTTGATTGCCGCGTCCTCCGTGTCTCCCCCTTTCCTCTCGTCTTCTCTCCCCCTTGACTTATCGATTTTCATCGAAATTACTGTCCTCGACGGCCTCGAGCCTCTCGCATGCACTTGTCCCGACTTCCCTTCTGCCAGAGGACGAGCGCGAGCGCTCGAATGAGTCGCGATTAGGTACTCGAGTGTCACGCTACCTTGATGACTGCCTCTCGGCGACGCTTTGTCAGTTCGTCCTCTGGAATTGCCTCGAATAATGAATTCAATCCTGCCTTTTTGCGCACCTGACTCTTCAATCATTCCTTCTTTCTTCTGATGAAATTGTACGGCCACTTCGGTGGTCATTTTAACTCTGTCTTATTGTAATAGGGTTAATTTACGGGTGGTTCTTCGAAAAATGGTTCTTAGGGTTTGTTAGTAATTGAAAATGAGTCGATGTAATCTGCTTCGTGTTTCTTTCGCGAGATATTTATATTTAGTCTACGCTGGAACTATTTTTAGAAGTTAGAGATAACAAACATTATTCATGCTGACGAAGCAGGTTTTGGTTCTGACCACTAAAGCGTCATTCGTCCTATACGTTTTGCGACCAACGCTCTTGTACGCCTTTAATAACCATTAGGAAACAAGGATGTATTTTATGATAGATACTATTAAGATACTATATCCGCATAATTAATTCAGCTAATTATTGCCTCAATATGTCAACCAGCCAATTAACGTACCATGTTCTCCAAAACTTTAAATACGAATTAGGTAATATCTCAACTTTATCATATCCTCGGATGTCGATTAATTCCACCAACTTTACCAAATCGATTAATTTACCATCTACGTCTTAAAATTCCCGAATATCAATTAATCTACCACTTTCTCCGAACGCTCAAATCCTAATTAACGTAGCATCATCATCAAAGCTTAACTAAGCTTAATTAGCGCTTTTTTTAAATAATTGCCAATTGTTAAATTAGTATTATAACTTTAAAATCGTCATAAACATCGAATTCCACCCCCTCCTCTTCCTCCTCTTCTGCTTTCCTGTTATGATCGAGGATACGATCAAGGACGACTCTAGCAACGTAGAAACCTGAGAACCGATGGGGAAACCCACGGATTCTATTGCGATTTGCCGCCGAAAGGGGATTTTATCGCGGGTTTATTCACGTGAAGTTCGCCTGCAGCAGCGGGGCAGGTTTATAAATAGCCTTGAAGAGTTGTACGCGGATAGCACGGGGCGCCTAGTACCTGATGCCGATTACTCCTGGCGCCAGCGGTGCGCTGCCTTCTCCTGGCTCCTTTAATGGCCGACAGTTAATGGGAAGTTAATGTCCGACGCTGTGTTAAGTACGCGACCGGTCCTTCTTCCTCTTTCCACGCTTTCTTCTTTTCCCCGTGATTCTGCCGGTTTCTCGTTTTTTCTCAGATTTTCGCATCCTCCCTTCTCGCGTTCGTTGCTTCTCTTACACAAACCCCATTGTCCTTTGTTTCTCTCTGTGCTATTCTTGATTTTACGGACTCGAGTCATTCGAAGCCGGGGTAAGGCTGTTTAAGGTAATGGAGAATAAATGTTGCTCGTGAGAGCTCCCTGTTTATTTCGGTCTAATCGTCTTGCATATTTTCATGCGTTTCGCCTGTTCGGCTACGAGGATGAAATTTCTATTCACTGCGATGCTCCTTCGGTACAATTATATCGGATGTTATTATTCTGTTTCACAGTTGTTGCATGGTGAATAACTATACTGTCGGTATAAATGAATAAATTATAAGTAGGTATTTTTTTAGAAGTAATAAATTCCTTTGAATTATTGAAAATATGACATAAGGATTTTTGAAAAACAAAGTTTCTTGGAGCGGTATTGTTAAAACAAGCTCCTTGGTCTCTGTACCTGAAGGAGTCAAGTGCTGATTTCTCGTTAAATTTTGTTTAAGTCCCGTTTTTATCTTTTTTTCCAGTTGATCATAAGGATAGCGAATTTCATAAAATGTCGAAATGAGCTTATCATTTAGGGAAGAAAGCTAGAAAAAAGAACGGGTTTAGAGATTTATTCAGAGATTTATTTGCAAGTATAACTTTTTCAATTACGTATGGAAAATCTTTTCTAAACGTACTCTCTTAACTATTCACTGAAATCTCAGTAGATAGGTGCGTGTTTTCCTCGCTCGTGCATGTATTTCTATTTTCTCGTATCCTTTGACCGACAAGAAATCCCGCGACACAGGAATTCCTGACAAGGACTCCACCTCCGACGGTCGATGCCGATGATGGATTCGTAATCACCAGTTTCTATTTGCAGTTTCTGTCGTGAGAACACAGTCATCGTGACGGGAATAGAACCTGCCTCGTGGTCGATGCACCTTCGCGGGAAACGAGCCTGCACGTCGTAATGTCGATCGGTGCTGGCCCTCTCTTACGCTCCCCTTTCTGTAAGGATCCTCCGGACTAACGCGAAATATTCATAGCAACAACGAAATTCGCCTGTGTACTCACACGGAGACGCGAAATTTTCACTGTTAATATTTCACGTTCGCATGTTGCATCAAGAGTTTGTCTATCTCGAATTTATAGCGACAGAAGAAACATCCCTCTTTTTTTAAAAATTAGCGTCGATATTCACTTATTACAACGTCGTGAATCTTTCGCAATAAAATGTTGCACGGCTGCTACGAATATTTTGCGTCGATTTAAGGAAATTTTCGCTTCGCAAGTTACTTCGTGGAAGCGCGCGAAATCGTCAATTTTGAAAATTATCGATAGATCTCGACATGCGTACTCGATGAGCACATCGATTCCTACATTGTTATTTTTTATTTCCTCTCTTGGATTCTGAAGTTAATGTTTTATTATCGACTGCAGGGAGTAATTGTACGTGTTCTTGACATGGTTCGACAGAACCGGTTGTTTATATTCATCTATCACGAAGATTTGTTGCGTATTGGAATATTCTTCGTGATAATGGTTTCTTTGAAATCGAAACTTGTCGATCGGTTTAAGAAAAGAAAATTGAATTGTGCAATTACCACTGTTGCAAATAATCATCGTCCAGTGATTCACATTTAATTGATCGGCATTGTGAAACAAATGATTCCGTCACAAGGGATCGTGAAGATAACCGACTCCTCTTCATAAAGAGACATTCACAGATAATTAATGACACAACGGGTATAAGTGGGAGAAAGCATACGCGCGAAAATACGAGACCATTGCGATTGCAGACATAAGACACGTGCTCAGTCAGTCTATCTTCGGGTTTCCTCTCCGTTTCGTGACATCCGCTCGTCGCATATTCGATGCATCATTGCGCATCCCATCGATGCGTGTGCACTGTGCAGCTTCGAGACAAATGTCTGCTATTAATCGACAGTTAAAGATTCGTCTCAATAATCCAATAATCCTCTACTTCACGAAGCATCGAAGTTGATGATATTACCGACATACAGAAGAGAATCAGAAAAGAAATCAGAAGAGCGTAACGATGTTAATGTTTGACACGGTAAAACATTTGTTTAATATTAATATTCGAACTAATATTTATCGTTATTGAAATTTCATCTCTCCTGTCTAGAAGCGACGTTCTTTTTTGTCAGACGTATCTTTGCCATCCAACTTCGTTACGAATGTTACGTAATTCAGTAATCAAAATATATGGATATCTTAAACATTGACAATCTTCTTAACGTGAAATTTAATATAAATTATATTTATAACTCGGCATTAGAAAAGTGATTGTTCTATTACCCCGGACATTTTTCATAAAATCGAATTCCAATCAATCTAACGCAAGCCAAACTTCTGTCTCTTTCACACGATCGTCAAACTGTAAAACGACAAAACCATAGTACCATGAAATTACAATTACCGCAAGCATTAAAAATACCGAACGTCTATTCTACCGTTTACTTTTTTTTTTGCCAGAGTGACAGCAAGAAGCACATTCCAACGAGGAGAAAAGCGTTTCTCGATGAGAATCGTTTTCCCTGCACGGTTAGGCACCGCGACCAATTCGACTGTGACAATTCTCACGGCAGATTGAACGTCTGTGAAAACGTCTATTCGCCGACGGGTCGCAGTGGCAAAGGCAGACGAGCGGAAAAGGTTTCGAGGGTTTCATAAAGATCCTGAAGGGCCCCCGCGCTAAGCGCTATTACGCGTATGTTTGCACGATGCCAACCATAAAATGTGGCGCATCTCATTCCGCAGGAAACGCTATCGTCTCAAACGTTGCGATTATGGCAACGTTAACGAATAAACTTGACTGACATGCACAGGAAATGACGTATTAGTTTTATATGTGCAGTCCAGAAATCACGCGTTTCCTCTTTTCGCGCGAAAACCTTCCCACGATTGTTCGCAAACGTCGCGGGTTATACGAGGATTCTATCTTCTTCGAGCTACGTCTTCTAATTATGGTGTTCTATTGTTCGCGCAGAAGACATTTTTTTCTGCAGTTTCAATTTTGACGAGCGTTGTTGATTTCAACGCAGATAAGCTTCAACGTCTTGTTTACGATGGTTTTCGTTATAACGCCATCGCCGTTTGAAATTCATCTTAAACGTATTAATTAAATACTACTAATAAATCGCTGTTTATTATCGTTTTGTCGCACCAAGTATACAAGCTAAAGAATAACGTCAAATATCATCGACGTTGGTTGTTCCAGGAAATATTGACTTCTTTTTATTTCGAAATACGCGCGGCTGAAAATAACGCAGTAGGATATTTCTTGAGAAATTCTTTTCACAGATATATCACGTACGATAGAGATTGTACAATCGCAAAGAGAAATCTATTTAAGTTCTTCTGTCACTATGTATACTAATTCGGTACTGCTTTTAAGGCGCGAATCGTTAATACGAAAACTCCACGAAAAATCAAATATTGATACTTGGCATTCTCACGGCTATAAAACAACATTCTCCATCTTGCGCCGCAGTCGCAGTAGCAAACTCACGCTTCCCTTCATTTCGATTTTCAACTTCGTTCGGTACAGCAAGTACTTCACACTAAAGCATACATTTCTCAAAATTACAAAACCTATCGTAAACATTCGTTTCATCCCTGTTAATGCGCTTCTCCTCGTACTCTTCTCATTTTCAGTGAAACTTCGCTACAGCTTCTCTATCTCTGGTAAATAAATCTGCCGATATGCTGGACGTTTCCTGTAATCTTCAGGAGTCTTAACGCCGCGTTTAGAGCAAGACGAAACGCGAGTCCGACGAAGTACCGACTTGAAGAGTGCTAACGAACATATCCACGTCGTCGGTGAATGCAGCCGAGGTTTGCTCAGCAATTAGCTGGCCTAGCCTCTGTCCGACTGGAATTCACCGGTGAACGTGGCACGCTCGCGTATATCGTTCTAGGCTCGAAGCTTCTCCTTTTGTTTCTTTTTCTGCTGAAATTCTTTTTCGTCGGACGAGGAAAAAAATAAAAGAGCCGTTTCGAGAAGCGCCGTCAGGTTCAACGAACTCCTGATTTTTTTTCCCGAGTCTCGAGATGACTTCGACGAAGACGAGAAGCACCTCCACAACGCGATATGGAGGTGCTACGAAGACGCGGAAGTCGTCACGAGAGATTCTGTTTACTCTGTTCAACCGCCGGAGATTGCCGGCTGTTTCGTATATTTGCCTCGTCAATTGAATGGGCGATTTAGGAAGTTTCGTGTTAGAGAGGATGGACGAAGATTTGATAATGGGGCATCGGTATTTTAAATGCCTCTTCGAGGACGATTCATGAATAGTTCGCAGCGTTTGGAGTTTAAGAGGCTGCACGAGTGATGATTTATTGCCCTTCTGGAGAAAATAAGCGAGGAATAATTACTTTGTTTGTTTAGATTCATTTATGCGATTATTATTAATCTAGCATTCACTTTTGCACTCGTTGTTATGCACGTGCGAAGTAAAATAGGCTTGATCGGGTACAAAACACGTGTCTTTGATTTTTATTAATTTTCGTGACTGGATTTTTTCTAGTCACGAGTTTAATATAGCGCGTAAATGTAAAAATATAAAAATAAAGAAAACATTCATCGTCAAGCAATCTTCAACTACCTTCCAACTCCAGCCACGTCTGGATACTCAAGGTCTGCAACAAAGTAGGTGATGATCCCCTGAAGTCGATCGATAATCAATTTTCATCGAGTATTTATGGCGATACTGTTACTTACCTACTGAAAGACTGGGATCATCGAACCGAAGATCACGAACTACAAGGTATGGGTTGTCTGCTGGCGTGGATGAAACCGACTGGAACCGTTTTCATCGGCTTTCGAATCGTTCGCTGATCTATGCAGAATCCAAGCAGGGTCGTTTAAAAGCGCCTCATCTATCTACGATCTCGTAATGATCGTTACTGTACCGTTACTCTCGGTCAAGGTTCCCGGCGAGATCGAATTGAAATATCACGTCCGCTCCGGTCAGCGATCTTCCGCGTCTTTCCATGCCTCTCTCCCGGTTTCCTTTCCCTACAGACGCTTGTAAACAACGATTTGGGAACACCGTCATCGCTGATTATGGATCGAGCTTGTGCTGCTTATGATTTACGCCGTTCAGTCGTAATATATTCCTCGAAAGATCGAACATTTCCGTTGCCGATTTATGGGACAAGTTTCAACATTTCAGCAGTCGTCGGTACGTACTCGTCAGGTTTTAGAAGGTATTTTTGATCAACAGATTGGAAATATTTATACACATTCACATACGGAGGAGCAGTGTACTTTGGATATTTTATAGATTCCTTCACGTTATACGCATCCATGCATTTTTTAATTTTTATACTTCCTATAAGTGTGTAATAATTCACAGTTTAATGAGCAGTTTCTGTGATCCTCGAATGAATAGTTACGGTGGAATATTTTGGCTTTAAATTGATAGGCAGATGTAATCGTTTGGTTGACAGAACTTCATGTCCCTCCGGTTAAGAAAGTTTTCTTTTTCAAAACGAAGTACATGCTACATCGGCGTACTATATCAAGAATTTCTGGTTTACTTCGAAGAGTAGATTTGCGGGATGAATTCGTTTTTGAGTCGCGGTTCGATAATCCCATTTGACGGAAATTATGCGAGAACGTAGGACTCGAGGAGATTCTCGTGCCAAACGATGGTTAAAATAGCGCAATAAAAGCGATTCCTGTTCCGTCTGACGCAACGTTTTGATAAATTGCAGCACAAGGAGTCAATTAAGATCTCGCTGATAATGAAGTACCGTGGTTTAAATATGTAATTAATAAACAAACTTGTTCCTTCACAGCCTTGATTTTATCTCTCATGCAAAAGTACCGTTCAACGATTTCATGTTGAACCACCTTTCGAGTTCACTGGTACCAAAATATCTTACTATGATATAATGATACACAAAGGAAAATAATTACAGTGTCGTGCGTATGAATCCTAAATTCCACTATTACTTATTATTATTATCTTTTCACAAACACAGACTTGGAAAACCGAGTAACATTTTTACAGTACGAAACTAATCTTCTTCTTCTTTTTTATTTCTTACTTTTCAATTCTCCAATCTTTATATTTCACGCTTCGAATCGCAATCTTCTGCCTTAAATTCTCTTTCCTAACACCTCATACCCTCTTTCATATCGAAACTCCAGTAAAATCATCCCCGGCAGAATCCGCTCCTTCATTACGCTCGAATTGTCCCGACTGAAACCACCGTTTCCATTAATCGTCGATGTTCTCGTTCTTTCGCTTGCCCGTCCGCTGTTACAACCAAACTTAACCCAAACCGAAGTCCGATTTCCCTAACATCGATCAAACTTTGAAACTTATGCAACAGGGGGAAGGAACGATCGATCTAATGTCAAAGTCGAGTTTGTGAAAAGAAAAGGGAAAAATCGCGAGCACGGTACGAATAAGCAGAGAAATGCAACGCGTACGTCGGGATAGAGATAGAGTGGATAGGCTGATAGACGATCGCACGAGGTCGTGGCACGCGCTCGAAGGATATGAACGAGCGAATAGGTTGAGGGTCGTGAGTGGCCGTTGACCCTGCGTTTGTACCTGCGCGAAGCGGAGTGGCGAGTATTGGTACCGACCACCTAGACAGGCTAGAGTACCACGTTGGTAATAGCTTCTCTAGTCTACCGACCTTCCAC
Organism: Bombus confusus; assembly: GCA_014737475.1. Lineage (NCBI taxonomy): Eukaryota > Metazoa > Arthropoda > Insecta > Hymenoptera > Apidae > Bombus > Bombus confusus. The sequence goes on along the minus strand of JACXIV010000040.1, from coordinate 4,629,382 downwards.
TCGTAAAAACAAATATTTATGGACACCGCACCGTTGAAGAGAAACGCGTCTCCGGAGCCCTTGAACGCTCGAGGTTCCATGCGGTCGGGACAGGTGTGGCTTGTTAATTGGTCGCTGAACCGCGGCTTGTATTTTCGGCTTCACCAGACGTGCTATTAGGGAAAAATTCGCTCGGCGATGGATTAAGCGGATTGATGATTGGTTGTTACTGGCTTTGGAAGGGATTGAGATGTTATTAAGGGTGTCTGGGATGATATATCTATTGCGGGTTAAAGGTTTTAGGCAATTTGAAAAAGGGTTAATTCAGAATTTTGCTACTTCAGAAAACTCTTGAATCAACAATTTTTTTGAAGAAAGGAGAACGATGGTCAGATATTAGGGAAAATGCACCCTGTGATTATGCGAGGATGTAATGGGTCGCTGGGTTTGAAACAGTATCAGGGATTTTTGGATCAACAGACCTACATCGTGGATTAAAAGTTTGGCATTTGGAAAAGCGTCAACTTAGAATTTTACTATCGCAGGAAACTCTTTAACACTAAACCTACCGCAGCGGTCAAATTGACCGCTTTCAAATTTCTACACAAATTTTGCCATTTAAATGTTACATACATTTAAACGTTATCATATCGCTTCCTACTCTGTGACTTTTCATAAAATATTCGGTAGGTTTAGTGTTAATTAACAATTCCATTCAAGCAAGGGAAGTAATGTTTACGTATTAGGGAAAATACGGCCCGTGATCGATTATGTGATGTAACAGTGGATTATTGTGTTTGAAATAGTATTTAAGAATCTTTAAGTCGACAGACATATTGTGGGTTAGAAGTTTGGAATTTGAAAAAAGACTGACTTGATCTTTAAACGATGACAAGTCATAATACATAAATAATAAATACATAAATTAAACGACAAAAATAAAATCCGATTTCTTAATGATATTGCCGTTTCTTCAATTAACAATCTCCAATTAATTACATCGTCTGATCTTCTCGTTGCAGTACCCAGCCGGTGCATCCAGCGAACTTCTGCCAGAGGACAGGGGGACTGGTTATGCACCACCTGGAACTTTGCCACCAAAAGCGGAAAATATTTCCCCGGCTGCGAAGGATTTGTTAAAACGAATGCTCCAACCGGACCCCTGCTTGAGGTTGAGGTCTCTGTTAAGTCTGCAAAGGATCGCTTTCTACATGGGTTACGATGTGCAGAGTTACATGCAGAAGAAGGTATGATGATTAGATTCGTTGAAACGTTCTGTCGTTTGTTAAAATTCTTTTCTTCTGTTTTTGTTTACATGTATGAGAGTTACATATTCACGTTCATGTTTTTGAAGGGAATTTAATGTAGGAGATAGTTGTGAGAAGCTTGCTGCACTGGATTCAAAAAGCAGTCGTTTCTCTTTTGAAAGATTTACCTTTTTTTTATTCTACGCTTACGACAGAGCTTTCCAACAAACGCGACATTTAAACAAACCTTCGTACAACTTATCCTCCAAATTTCTACAGGAATCTCCGTTTCGTCTGCTAGGACGAAAAGTCGAAACTGAGCAGGAGGGCAAGATCAATGAGTTCTCCTGCTTCGACTCCTCTTTGGGGGATAGCATTTCTCACGCCGAGGATCGATGATCTCATCAATGTGATCGTTAAATAGTATTGTTGTCCTTAGTCATTCCAGCCTAAAGCCAGATCGATTTTGGCCGAAAGATGTTCTCTAGTTATTTTTCTAACATTTTTATTAACGTTAGCTTGTTGCTCGTTGCTAGTTTCATATCGGGCAACATCGTCGATGCCATCCATTACTTTTAAGCGAACGAATTACCGTGAATTTTAAACTATTTAGATTATTTTCTAGCTCGAAGAGTGATATTTTCTTAACTCTGACTTAAGGCGCGGAATCTCCTATCCTCTGGTGCTATTTTTCGAGAAAATTGTTGCAACGTTCAGAGGCTTTTTTTACGAATTAAGAATAAATTGCGGAGCTTTTGTAACACGAATCAAAAATGTTGATGTGTCAATGTGCGATTGTAGCTTCTGTGTGCAGTGTACTCGATGCTTGGGTTCTGCTCTCTAACCCCGTTGCGTCGGCAATGGGGCGCGAAAGCAAAGAAACATATGAAAGTGAAATGTATCCTACTAGAGAATAAAAATAAATCGTCGTTGTGATGGTTGTCTGTGCAATTTTTGTGTAATTATTAATCTTTCATTTCCCTCTACTGAATAAATAGGATTAGTAAGAAAAAATAACCATATCCAGAAGAAGCTGTTCTTGAAGCATCTGGTTTGAGGGTTTTAAGTTAAATAAAAAGCTCAAAATTTACTTGTTGTATTAAAAGATATTTGAAAAATAGAAATTGCATGATATCAAGGAGGATATGCAGTATAATAACCAGTCTTTTGTTACTTTGCTTTTTACAGAATATAGTGTAGAATATAGTGTAAAGGATATAGTGTTCGATGATTCGATTAAAATTATCATTGGAGTCGTTTTCAGGATACAGCGTGAGAACGCGGTTGGTCTCAGTTTACAAAAGTTTTAATTTTTTTAAGAATAGTTAACAGTATTTTTGTTACAGTATTTCATCGATAATACAATAAATTGCGATAAATCGTAGTGCGTACAAACTAACAACAAAAAAACAGAACGAATCTGGATCGAAAAACGCAGCGTCTTTTTTTTTTATCTTATACATTTCTTCATATTTGAAATCAATGCGAGAACACTTCTCTTTTCTTCTTTTCATTTTTTTCTTCTTTGTTGCCGTTTCATGTCGTTTTTTCCCCCATTTGTATCCATTGTGTATCCAAGAATGTACCATTTTGAGATTTGTTGCTTCGTCTTCGTTCATCTTCATACGTTTCAATTTTTGTTACTTTTCGGTTTTTGTTCCTTCTTCTTAGACGAGGGGAGACAGCTCCTTTTTTTCCCCTGGGAGTGCAATCAATCGAAGTTTTATGGTAATAATAATTATATATACATTATTATTCTTACACTTAGAGGGTTTCTCGATATATAATACAACGCATTCCTTCAAATTACGTCCTGAACGACGCGTCAGCAAGCGATCACTGGTCGAATGTTTCTTTCTGTCTCTGGTCTGAATTCAAAAATCAATAAAAAGTGGAATAAAAGGAAATAAAATTATATTAAGATCGTTAAAAAACGATCGAATTTTAACAGAAACCTCCTAAAAATGATAAAATTGATCGAAACGCGAAGTATCGCAACAATATCCTATATCATTACCATTCTCAATCTTATGTCATTCTCGGAAAAAAAAGTTATTAAAAACTTTCATAGAACTCTACAATATAAAATTTCAAAAAACACGAAGAAACAAAATGTAACACGTTTCATTATTAGCCCAGCTCGTGCAATGAAACCAGTCTTTCTAACAATAAATATACAATAATTTTATCAATAACAAACACGTTAAAATCAAAGAATAGTTAAAAAGAGACCTACGAGAGGAATGACAGACTAATTGTTCAATATACAGAATTAGAATCGCCGTTCGAATTTAAAATTTTATGAACAGTGAGTACGGCGGAAATCAAAGGATAATATACAAGACTCTCTTTCGAGCGAGAGAGAGAGAGTGAGAGAGAGAGAGAGAGATAGAGAGAAATTATAATATAGCTAATATAAGACATTGAAAAATTGGGATAGGGTTCAATTTTTACTGACAATGAGATCGTTGTTTCAATGTGCCAGCGATCGTTCACGGGACGCGTCCGCGTTTTACAAAATTCAAACCACACGCGAAGCTGACGAAACACGTTGTCGCCGTCTTATTTGTCGACGACAACCGGCCCTCGAGGAAGCACGGCTCAATCGTCGGCTAGACACGCTTCGACTTAGTTTACAAAATCGAACGAAATTCAATAATTACGTCTAATTTTATATAACTGCTTCCACTCCGCTGCTCGCGGAGTCGTTTTGGTAAAAATCCTTTGGGCCGGCCGCAGACACTGGTCTCGTGTCTTTTTTTCTTTTTTTTTTTTTTTTTTTTTTAATTTCTTGACGAATTCTACACCTTCCTCTTTTTGACTATTTTATTGCATGGAGGAAAGAGATCATTGGTTTTTCTCCCTCTATCTTCTTAAGACGTTTTTAGAAGATCGATGGTTTCGTTGGAAACAAAGGTCGGACAGATACTTAGGGTTGAGCAGAAGTAAAGAAAATCGCGAGACCAGCGACTGAGGACCGTGAAGCCCGTTCGTAGCTACGAGGTGCTTCTCTTAGTGACACAGCGATCACTAAATCGCGTACTCGTCGCACGAGATTTATTCACACAGACGCTCTTTCGCTCGCATTCAACCACTCGTTCATCCCGCTTCACACTCCCTTAAATTACGAGTTACCTTATTGTTGTTACTGATTCGTTATTGTTTAATAATAGCACTATCGTAAGAGATTATGATACAAGTAGAATCGGCCGTGATTGGCACGGCCGCCGATCGCGACAATTTCTTTTTACAGCCTGACTTTTTTCCCTCATGCTTCCTTATTTGTTCTTTGTTTCGTTATGTAGCTAGAGCGTGTGCTCGATTTTTTACACGGTCCGCGAATTTTATTTCTTTAGTTGGCTTCTTGAAACGTTTATTCATGAGGATCATTCATTTGTCTCAATACATTTATTTTGAATTTCACGAATATTCATCCTAATTGTCATTACAATTATTGTTCTGGTTATTATTGAAGCGTAATTAATAGAATTATGAAAAATTTCGGATATTTAAATAGCTGTTGGCGTCGCATTATTTGACTCTTACGATGTAGTTGTAGAATTATTTCGGACGATTTGTAAAGTTTGAGTGATTAGAAACCTGAATTTGAAATAGAATGTTAGAAATGCGAATGTTCTAATCGTGATAGAACGTTGAGCGGTGATGTCATTGGCACACGTTGAAATCACTGCGCCAATACCATATGTTACAATCTTCTAACTCAGAACCTCGCCGAATTTTTCCAATATATTTCATAATCTATTCATTCAAAAATGTCAAAATATCAACCTTCTAACTAAAAAATGTGATAGGACGAAAAATTTGTCTCAAATCTTCAAAATCTTTTCGTACAAAAATTCAGTGAAATATTAAATAACGTCAGATGCTTTAGAACAGCGTTCATTGCCAAATGATATTTAATTTACAGAGGCGTCATTATGTTGCGATAATGGGAATTTCGCGGAACGTGAGTAAATCGAGCTTGTACACACGATAAGATGTACGAGGATCAAGAGCAAATCGAAATTGCACGGGACGAAGGAGATGGAGAGCAAAAGTCGATGGCGAATTTCGATGGGATCGACCAATCGATCGTGGCAGAGACATCCGATAAGATAAAAGAGAGAGAAAGAGAGAGAGAGAAAGAGAGTGTGTATTTTTTTACGGGAGGAAAATTTCTGCATTTTCGGTTTGCTCAAAAATGTGGTCAGTAACGTCCTGGTTCGATCGTCGCGAACGATCGACTCGACAGTGACGTTTGTCGGCGCTGATAAATAATTTTATCGCGCCTCTCCTACATAAATCATGACAATAATAATAATAATAATAATAATACAATATAATAATAAAGTTAAAATTATAATAATTAAAATACAATAATAATATAATAATATTAATAATAATAATAATCACGCAGACTGGACAGAGCGCGGCGAAAATATCCAACAATTGTTCTCCCTGGTTCGCTTTTTACGCAATTTTTTTTCTTTCTTCTTCTTGTTTCCTTTTTTTGTACACAAAATACCAACTATCTGTGCTGGAAAACGCACATACTGCTTGTACGCCTTGATATAATAATATATATAATATATATATATATATCTATATATATATATATATATATGTATATATATATGTATAATATTTATATATGTATATAGTACTTATGTATCGTCCGCGTTTAGGGCGCCAGTTTTCTTTTTTTGTTCTTTATTACCTAATATCAAATATTTATAAGTATTCATTCGTCCTGCCATGCGTAATATCGTTTAGCGTGTAGCGTGGATCACTATTGCGGTGTGTTTTACAATGTGTTTTCTTTTTTTTTTCTTCTTCTCCCCTTTCGTTACGCCTAAAAATCGTCTGAATTTATTATTTACAATCGTTCGTCGTTTAATTAATCGTTATGTTTCGCATGTCGTGTCCTGTACACGTCGCTTCTAGATCATCCGTCCTCGAGAGTGGCTCTCACACGACGAAAACGGTGAAACTTATTCGAGGAAAGAAAGGAAAATATAACGAAAAAGGAAAAGCATAAGAAATTGTGAAATGTGTGAACAAAGAGAAATGGGAAAATGTCGAGGAGAAAATTTGAAGGTATTCTCGTCGAGTTTTCCCATTTTCACTCTCATTCTTTCGCACCCCCAAAACTTTCGATTTCGATCGATCCTTACTCTTCCGTTTACTCTATCTTCCTTCCTCTCTTTCTCTCGATTGAATTAAACATTCATCCACATAGTACATTCATACCACACACCAGACAACCCGGAAATTAATGGATACATTTGTTCGACTACACGGTAGCCACAGCGCTCGACCAATGGAACGAGAGAGACGCTTCATCTCCCTACCTTACATTGTTCCTTAATCACCTGCGTCTCCGTGGTTCACTAGAAGGTCTTCGTACTCTTCCCATTCTTTTTTCTCATCATCATCATTATCATCATCATCATCATCATCATCAACATAATCATCATCATCATCACCACCATCATCATCATCATTATCATAATCATAATCATCATCATCATCACCACCATCATCATCATCATCATTATCATAATCATAATCATCATCATTATCATCATCATCATCATCATTATCATCATCATAATCAACATCATCATCATCATCATCATCATCATCATTATCAACATCATCATCATCATCATCATCATCATCAACATCATCATCATCACCTTTTTCCTGCCCGACACCTTCGACGACCGCGAAGTTGACGAAATTTTTTATTTCTTTTTTTTTTATTCTTTGCTTGTTTGCTTATAATATCGAACAACTGAGTTCACCGACGGGTTTACGAGAGAGATCGATTATCCGATCCTCTCACCCCATTGGACGATCGTTAAAACTAGATTACTGTTTAGAAGGAAAATCGACACGTCGTCGCGACTTACATCACGCAGGGAGAAACTCGCGTGATCGAGTTCTGATATCGAGAAAGATTCGTACAATTAAAATTGAAAACGTCCAGAAATTATTAAGAAAATTCTTCGTAATTTCTCGACGTGAAAAACTCATCGACAGAACAGATTAGTAACTGTTCTTCTTTTACAATCTTCTTTCTTGTTGTTGTCATTTCTGTTCGATTTTACTCTTTTTTTTTTTAATTTTACGACGTTCATCGAAAACAGAAAGTGTCAGTGACGAGTTCCCCTTTTTTATCGATAAAATGGATCACGATCACATGCTTGCAGGGACAGGAAGCTTCGACGGGGGTGTGGGGGTTTAAGCGTGCAAGACATCGAAACACGTTTCGATTCTTTCATATCTTTCCTTTTCTTTTTAAGAAAACTTCCAGGAAACGTATTCTTCACGTCTCTTTGATCAACGATCTATCAAATTGATTACAATACGTCTACGTGCCGATCAAACGACCAATTCTGACTACTCTACGATCAATTTTAATAGAACGATCGATGGCGTAACCGATATAATATAGCGTAGACAAAATTTATGTTTCTTATGTTGTTTCAAGACCGATGCTCGCACGATCGAAACGCGTGATCGAAAATCAACGAGGATCGCAGTGTCGCTAGCGATGACAATAACAATAATAATAACCACTAAAATACGCACTATGTATATTATTTCTGTACAAAGTGTGTGTAATTGCACAATCCATTTTTTCTTCTTTTCTCCCCTTTCTCTCCTTTTCCGTTTTCTCATCGTGTTCGTCGCTAAAACGCAGTTTTACAACTATATATATATTTATATATATATATATATTTTCTTTTGTTTCCCGCGTTCACTTCTCGCACGATCCATTATTTTCCATTTCGTCTCTGTGTGTTTCCTCTGTGTATAGTAAGTCAATAAAGCGTTTGCTCCTCAAGGCAGCTCTGCAAATAGAGAAATAGTGATACCTGGCAGTAAAAAGGAAAAATAGTTGTTTGTTTTCACTCTTGTCAATTCGAACAAGATTGTCTTAGATATTCGCACACGAGTCGATTCAAAAAACACGCCTCTGTCCGCGCGCAAACATGGAACAATGCTTAATTATAATAAATTCTACGCAACGTTAGCGCGATACAAACAACAAAGTCATCGATTATTAAAAGTCGATTAAAATCACGATCCGTGGAATTCTATCGATAAATCACATAATAGTCGCCATATATACCACGAAGCTATGCGTTTTATTTTCATTGTGTTTCTTTTTTTTTTTTTTCATTTTTCTCTAACTCTTTGTTCGATCGTTTTGTCAATTAAAAAAACGGGATTCTTTATTTCGTTCGATTGAAAAAATCGTTTCTTTCGTGCAGAGTCGATGATAACAATTCTCTATCGGTTTTTTTTTTTTTATTGAACGTCAACATATAAAAATATCTCAAACTAAGCCATCTTTAAACAACTAAATCGAAAGCTAAATCAATCTTTCTCATCGACGTTCTTCTCCATTTTTCTTTCACTTTTTTTTTTTTTTCTTAATCATCTGTCACGATGCGCATTCATCTCACGTCGAGTTTGAGTATTTCGCGAACTATCCGCAAGATATTGTTATCACACGAATGCTAAAGGATTAAAACTTTTTTCTTTAGGAGTCGCTTTTTTCTTTACGTATACGCGTTTTGTTGCCAGGTGACACCGACGAGCTAGCCTGATGGCAAAAGAAGAAGTTATGGTGTTCTACAATCTACGGAAAGATCCGTTCACACGCGAGCTCACGTGCTCTTTTTCCCTTTTCTGTATTAATCGAATTTCTTCCATCATGAAGAGGGACTGTTTAAAGAGCTACCTTCGTCGATCATGCTATCTTTCTATCTTTATCTAGCTACTTCCAATGTATACGTTTAATTTGCATATTATCTTAGAGTTTATCTGAAAGTGTACTTTAAGGATATATATCTCTCTCTTCTCAATTACATTTCGCATTTCCCATAAAAGTCAAGTCAATGCCTCGCAGTAAATTGTTCTGAGAGGTGGCAAAGTGTCGTAGACGACAAGGAGCATCAACTTTAAATGAAACAAGCAATCATCAGCTCTTTCATTTTTAAATAGTTCGAACTCCACGAACGTTCGTACAAAAAGAGTCTCGTATCATTATACAACGACGTTTTCGATTCTCTAAGTTGCAAATTCCTAACGCTGCAACCTTAGTCTTCTATCGATCTCCTCTCTCTTCTTTATTTTTTTCTATTCGTTTTCCTATTTTGGCATCGAAAGAATGCAAAAGTGCTCAAAAAGATCGTCACACTGGACGTCCCGACAATTTTATCCAAGGATCGGGGTAGTTTTAGCAGACGCGTCAGGTGAGCTCAGGCGTGAACGAGTCTTTTTCTTTTTCTAACAAAGAGAAATCAGCGAGTGACCCGACGCGATCGCTTTGTTACTTTTTCTCTTTCCTCAATTACTCCATAGGACGGGCCACCCTATATCACAATCTTCGTCGACGTCGTGGAGACGTTCGTCGTCAGCGCGAATGGCGGATGACCCCGATGCGTGCGTGATGGATAAGACGATCTACCGATGAGAGAGACGCAATGCATGACACGATGACGACGAGGACGATGACGACGAATGACAACACGACGCAGCAACGTCATAAAAAGAAACCACCGTCACCGTCGCCCCGAGTACAAACGGAGTATTAGCAAAAACTCCTCTTGTCGTGAAATACCCCCGGTAGCCACGATCAACCGAGAGAGATTTTATTTTTGTTATCCAGCCTCGACGCGAGGCCACCACACTGCACCTTCACCTATACCCGCACCACACTGTAGCACCTCAACACATTGCAATTGTCATGGCCTATGGAACCTGGAACCGAGCAGAATACAAATGTGCTACTTGAGTCTGTAGTTAATGGACCGGCTGGAACGGGTGGGATAGAGATTGATTTCTTATTAGACGATATTGAATTTAATTTCCAGCAATTTACTTGGCTAATCCTTTGCAATCTCCAGTATACTTTTACAGCGAAATCTTCTGAAATTAAGAATTTTGTTTCGATAAGGTTTTTAGAGAGAATCGCTGCTTTCTAAATTTATTTGGACTGTAGTCTTCTGTTTATTTTCCAATACAGATGTAATTTTTCTGTTATCTATGTGTCTACAGTTGCACAGAAGAATCCAAAGGATTAAGGTTTCATTTGAAATTGGTTTGCTTGGAACGCAATAAAAGTTGTAACGTGAATTGCAGTACATTGTGTGTAAAAGAACAAACACATTGTCTATCTTCGAAATCTTCATTTGTTTCTCGCGCCAATTCGGCACGTTTTGATAAATATAAAAAAGCAGTGTTATTATCTGAGAGTGATGCGAATAATCTTATGTCTGAATTTACGGAAATTTCATATTTTTACTTCTAATAAAATATATTAATTATCAAACGTACTGATTATCTATTAATCTAGAATTTCCATTATTTTTAAACCAAAAAAATTAATCTCATAAATAAACAAATATACAGGGCGTGTCAGAATTATCTTTATATTTCTATCATAAATACATGAAAAAACAGCGTACCTGGTGAGGTGTCGGCTGTCTTCATGAACGGCCATCTCCGAACTCTTAAACTCGTTCAACTCCTTTCTAATCGCTGCTTTGTCCTTAGGAGTCAATCGCGTCCACGGTTTATCAGCCCTTCTGTCGTAATCGTGAGCCTGCGTGACTTCGATGTAGTCGTTGAACCTGATAATCTAATAAAATACAGGAAAAAATCCAACATTTTTTTCATTTTCTTGGTTGTTTCGATTTCATAGCATAGCGTTATAACGGTGAAACTAAACGAAACGTACCTTCTTTTCCTTGAGCTCCTCGACGGTCGGTCGAAAGCTGAGCTTTCGCAGTAGATACCGCTTTTTCTCCTCTTTTTGTTTCTTCTCCTCTGCAGGACTTTGCTCTGTAAATAGATTACGCGGACATCATATTTTATCCAAGATTTATCGCGTGGCCGAGAAAATGGAAAAGTTTCAGAAATATCGAAGAGTGAAGTATGCGAACAATCTTGATATTTGCTTACTGCGTATGAAATGGTCGAGTTTACAAAAGCGTAAAATCTTACATATTTAACCGTTCAATGTTATTTGTCAATCGTTATTAATAACGCATTAATTAAAAATTTGAAACTAGCTGAACACAATATATTAATCGAACTTTTGTCAATTCTGACAATTATTTTATTACATAGATATTACGCGGAGGAAGCATCGAAGTAGGTTGTTTTTCTTAAACAAGAATTAAACTCGAAGATAATACGATTAAGAGTTGCTCGTAACATTAGGATAACTTTTGGAGAAGTTATATTAATTCTCCGTAGTACTCTTGGGTCCATTTGGACAGATGCGAAATTTCACTTTTGTTTCAATTCTTGGTAGAAAAAACCATCTTTTATTACATAACAAAGTAGACGTGTTAATAAGTAACCTGGAATTTTTGCATAATTCCGCGAAAATCCGGAACATCAAAGAAGTTTGAAAAGGTGAAAATAGATTTGCAGATACGGCAGAGAGTTGAGAGGATAGGAGATCTATCTTTAGCGTGAAAAATTTTAGTCGAAAATGGTGCATCATACTTTAACATTTTGCTTTCCTGCTCGGTAACATTCAATATTATTTTGATTAACAGCTTCATTCCCGATAAATGTATTAAATTAAAAAAATAGTATCAAGTATTCGACCATTTCATCCGCAACAAGTTAATACGCAGTTCGATTTCAATCAACAAAGGAAGATATTTTGCAAAAAGTTAATTGCGTTTGGAGCTTACTTTTCAAAATGTTTCGTTCCTCCAGTTCCTCCTGTGTCGGTCGCATGCTCAGCCGCCTGAAACAACAATGCCACGCGAATCAGTACAAGTCTACCGGTCTGAAGTCGCGTTTCTTTCGATCAATTCGATCGATCAAGGGAGAGTGTAAAATTCACATGAAGACAAATAAGTGAATGATCGGGGTTAACTGTTTGTCCCGAGATCCGACGTATTCTCCTTAGTCACATCTGTCGATTCGCTTTCGTATTCTTCGACAGATACCACTTGGAAAGTATTAAATTCGTTCTTGTAAATATTACGATAGATGTTTTGGTATTTCAGAAAGTGAATCTATAATGATTGTTACAAGTTTATCGTCTGTTATAGGAGAGTAACTTTAGAATTGAATATGTTGTTAACCAAACCATACCAAAACTATCTCTGCAGTGAAATACGTGTTTCTGTCACCTTCTTGCACGTTTATAAAGTATTAACAACGTTAATTATACGTAGATAAAATTAAATTAATTTTATCCCCAATCTTTTTCGAGTTCTAACAATACACATACAGACTTCGATATCAACTGTTTTCTCATACGTCAAAGATACTACGCTTTGTGCATTTCCTCCTCCGCGTAATGAGCGAAACGAAGTGCACTTTCGACTGTTCTATATCTCCAAACGGTTGAACAAACAATCTCTTAGGTTTTAACATCTTCCACCTGAACATCGAAGCCGTACGGCCAATTTCAATCCACCAGTGAATGATTAAACTTTCGCGAAGGAAAATCAATAAACGGAGGCATCAAGGATATTCGAAAACTACGCACGTACGAAGGTATTCTAATATAATATAGAATATAATGTTTATATATTGTTACATAGAAAATTTTTAGAAATTTATTTTGTGCACTATAGAAAACTTCTTGAAATTTCATTTGGTTCGTAACGAGACACGACTATTGCGATTATATCGGTAAGGTCTGAAATTGTTATACTAAAATTCACCTCTATGATCATGGAGTAATATTAAAATCAGGAAATCAACAAAAATGTACTTATTATATTTTTCTCCCGTGACGTTCGTGTATTTCGCGTATTTGTATGCACATACAAATATTTTTACAAATTTTGTAACCACTGTGTAATACTTTCAAATACTCGAACACTTTCGCGAGCAGGTGTAATTCATGAAAAATCGTCAATCACGATCGAGAAATTCGTATTCACCCCGAAGGGGTTAGCTTGAGGAAATAAATCCTTCGTGTTCTTGGTTTAGTCCTGAATTTATGATTCGTAGCTGCGCCAATGCGAGTGCATAAATTCAAACGAAACGTTAACTACTTCGCCGGCCTGATATCGCTAACAGTTCAGGCAATGCTTTTCTATGCCCGCAGACGTCACTATTCATGGCAACGCGAGATACGCGAGGATTCAATGGCCGTTTCAATGCAAACAATCAATGGACCGCCCTCGAATAATGTTTACCGTGCTTTCATCTATTATCACTTATTTTATTTTACCATCGCTAAGGACGAGGGGTTTATCGAAGCTTATAACGAGCTTCGCGAATTCTTTCTCTTTTCCTTTCTCTCTCTTTTTTTTTTTGATATTATGAAAGTGAATTTGTTTGATTGAAAATTGCCTTTCTTTGTTGGGATGGAAATAAAAGTTATTTGTTTCAGAAAGTTAATTGTGCCTTGCTACTTTTTATCTGACAACTTTTAACCAAAAAAACATTTCCCTGCTTTTATGCAAATGAATCTGTTTGATAGAAAATTGTATTTCCCTTTTAGGTTGGCGAGAATAAATTTCATTTGGTTTTAAAAAGTTAATTGTATTTTCTGTCTGGTCTTCTTTATTTACTTCCTACTTAGATTGTGAGTATGTTATATCAATTTATTAATTAGTGTAATCTTCAGAGATAAATTGAGAATCAAAAAAAAAGAACAGAAATAATTTTATCAATTCGTTTCTCGTTCGTAATAAAAAATAAGTAAAGGAAGGAAAAAATGAGGAACATTTGTTCACCTGATAAGCTTGGCACCAATTGCCTCCTTCGTCTCCTGCCTCTCATTGTCCGTCTGTAGTTGAAGGATGTTCCTGTTGATGAGTTCCTGCCTATCTGGCCTGAGGGCGAGCTTCAGCGACAGCGATTCCTTGCGCGCAATCTTTGCTGCCAACCGGCCTGCAATTAGAGAAACAATTAGTTTCTTAATTAAACATCACTTATATGTTCACGAGACGCAAACTCATGGAACTCCTTTTCGCAGATGAATATTACTTTCGAGACGACACTAATTAACTTTCTAAAGAATTTAATTATAAAGGGTAACTTAATTGCTATTAACAGCGTCTTATTTTTAAATATTAGATTAGAGGAATCTTCTTGCGATATTAATTTAAAACTGGAATTTTTCTATTCTGCTTTACACGATCTGTAACTACTTTCGAGGTGGTGTAATCTTTCTGAAGAATTTGACACTGTCTCCTCGATCAAATTATACAAGGTATTCATCGTAACGTGATTCATCGCCACTATTTTTGAGACGCTTCCGACTACCCGATAAAGAAGTATTCCAAACAAGAATTAATCAACATTAAATCAACGACAGATCGTAATGTAAAAAATTGCAAAAAGCCTTTATATACTAAGATTACAATATATAAAAATATACTACAGAATGTAATGTAATATACGAAAATAGAATATTCTAAATACAGTGCTCGTTATAGAATATAATAAGTAAAACAAATTTCTAGTAAGACTCCACTTGTTTAACTGTATTCACAAATATATACATATATCATAAATTCTTAGTTCACTAATAAGATTTCTCACTGTCGCCCAAGTCAACACATCCTGTATATAGACAATCAAAGTACACGTTAATGTTTCATCGATTCTTTTGCATTTTAACCACCGATTTAAATTCAATGTCGATTTACCACTGATGAGGGAGGAACAGCTAAGGCTACGACGTATAGGAGGCTCGTGTTTAAAAAAATCCATCGACCCACAGGCGATCGACAAAGTCGACGCAGTCCAGATTGACAGCATGGTGTCATCGCACTGTTAATTCTTCTTTGAATCTTCTTCAAAAACTAAAATTCCCTTCCGAATCTCCCACGAATCAATCTCGGCCCGATTCCGCAAATTCGTAAATGAATCGATTTAGATTAGGTTTAGGTTGAATCGACAACTTCTTCGAGCTTCAGACTTCAACGTTCAAAGAATTTGTGGGTTCGAGAATACTGACTTAGACCTTTTAACGAACTAACAAACTTTCGATCATAGTTTTCGATGGTTCGATAGGACGATAATCTGCGTTTCGTAGGAGGATCGTTAATTCAAAACAACGCAACGGCCAGAAACACACTGAACTGCTTGCCAGCGATCTTCGAGGATTAATATAACCTTCGAGGCGTTTGCGTGATCACGCGTTTGTCTATGTGAATAAACGTATCGCGCCGGGAGTATAATTAGTCCGCACTGCGAATGCTGATTTCGTGTGTTTGGCAATCAAGCTATCGCCATCTTTTTACGACCCTTTCACGCCTCGTATTTTATCCCGTAAAGTGCCTGTCCACCCTTGTTCGAAAACACTTCACTTTATCATCATCCTTCTTATTAGGAAATACACAAGGTACATCCTCGCTCAAAGATCTTCGAAGTCCGAAAAATTAAGTGAATAATAAGGTGGATAATAAAGTAGGTAATAAAGGTGTGAAGAAATTTCTTTTGATCAATTGTCATGTCTGCGACTTGGTGCGAGGAGTACCCATGTCAGTGTTCATAAAATTAAGGTATTAGCATTGAAAGATATGTTAAAAGATTCGTTCAAATAATTTCTGACACGAAGAAGATGGAAGTTTCTGCTATTTTAAATTTCTTTTCTGATGCAGAGAGAGAGAACTAAAGCTTATGTTATATCTGTGCGTTTCACGTTGACTTTGGTATCCTTTTGCAGGAAGTTTATTCTATGAAGAATTTTCACATTGGCATATGCAAATGCCATTACAATCATTTCTAGACAGAACTTGAAATCGTCGTTTTCTATATGGAATCTAAAATTATTTACAAACTCAACGCCGGGTTTAACTTTTTTCTGTAAAAATGACATTGGCCACTTCTTGCACCAAGCCACAAATATAATTGGAATTTTGTTTGTTTATGAATATATTACGGATGTTTATGCATATATGCAAGACTACATGAAATAACTATATATATAATAGGTGAAATAATTCTCTTTGCATGCAATCAAAAATGAGAGATATTCTAAGATTTTTTAACGGACGTGTACGTCGCGTTCAAAAAATTCGATTAACGCGAAGAGGTTTAAAGTTTTTAATTATTTTGGTTAAAAACATATATACGCAAGGATAATTCGGACTTCAGGATGAAACTGAGCAAACGAACTTAACGAACGTGATCTCCTGAGCTCTTAGTTGTAGAGATACGACTGGGGTTTGAGTTGTTGAACGAAGCGTCGAGTAGTGTCTAATTGGATATACGAAGTGGAATTAGTCCAAGACCAGAAGCCATGTTTACGATGCAATATTTTTATATAAAATCCTCGTGCTATATTGTCGTGTATTACTGTCATATTCGTTACAAAACATTTAATCTTTACATAATAATAATGTAATACTTTCTTATATAACGAATGAACGTAAAGCAGAATATTATATAAATATATACAATATAATATTAAATAAAATATTATTCGTAACGCATTATTCGAACAAAAGTGGGCTTTAACAATGCCCAACATTGTTGAAGGATACCCGTTTGAAATATTGGATTATCGAGTTTTCGTTTTATTCAAACACATAAAAGTTACACTGAATTTCTGTCTCTAAATTATACATGTTTAGTCTTCTTCACGAGCAATTTCGTTCTCTTAAAAAATAAAGCTATTCTTCTGCCTTTCTTCCATCAGCAACGTAAAATGCTACAATAATTCTCACAATGCCATAACGCTAAATATCGCAAAAAGAACCTTTTTAAAAAAAAGAAAGAAATAAAAGCTTCCTGTCTCGTGATTTTTACGCATTTATGGGAAAAAAGTGCAAAGATATACGGGATGTATATATCCAAAAATGTGTAAAATGGTTATGTAATGGGTGAAATAAATTTCTCAGCTAATGTTCCTTCCTTTTTATTTCTATAGCTAGTTCTTTAGTAGATGTCTTTTTCTATTTAAATTTCTCTAGCGAATTGTTATTGATTACTACTTTCCATTGTGATTTGAAAGATAGGGACATAACGTGCAAAAATATATAAAATATTCCAAAGTAGAACATTCGTTATATTTAGAAAATGAAACAATTCTGCGCACAGATCCCATTTCTTTAATTGCGTCTAAAAACGTAAATCTGTATAAATATCTGCAATCTAGCGATCAATGTAAAGCAAATTAAAGTGGGATCGGATCGAGTAACGTTAAGATGGAAAAGTAATCGGAAGAATCATTAACGAATCGCTTTAATGGCTTCGGATTAATTATTAAGGGATTCGCGTTCACATTTGCCCAGGGTAAAGTGGGGAAGAAATTTCAATTAGAAGCGGTAGTGTTGCAGCTACATCGTTTATGTAATTCCTTCCTCCAGAAGACAAAAAGAAAAAAAAGAAAAGAAAAGAAAAAACAGAAAAAAAGAGAAAGGAAAGAAAAAAAGAACGACGAGGATGGTATTGTGTTTCTCATTAAGCTCGACCAACACCGAACGAATTTTCCATTGAAAAAAGTTTTTATCCTTTTTGCCCTCGTTTAAGATGTTATTAAAAAAATATTTCTCACGGGGCTTGCTCCCTTAACACATTCACCGCTATCAAAATGCAACAAGCTTAACCGTGAAATGGATTCCTTTCTTTCCTAGAAGTGAATTGAAAAATGTGAATAATAATTTTTGTCTTGACACACTGTGACTCGACTCGTTCTTTGTCTTCGTGTCAACGAAACCCGAGAAAAGAAAAAAATGTGGCAATTACGTAAACAGAATTATTTTCTTGGAGGTAATTGAATCAGCGAACGTGTTGAAAGTGACGTTTGCGATAACTGAACAACGTTAAACGAGAAGATAAGTTAATCGTCAAGCTCGTCGATGAGTTATCGAGGCCATCGACCACACGTGGATCGAACGGTGGTTATTCGATGCTTCAATGTTTAATAATATCGAAGTGTAGATGGAGAAAAAAGAAAAAAAAAAAGGAAAAGTTGCTAATGGAAGCGTAAGGCGAACCTCGGTCATATAAAAAATTCACGACAGAACTTTTCCCACGCAGAGTCAAATGAAGTTAAGTCGTCTTTTGATAATCCATTAATTAACTTGCCACTGAAAAATCGATGGTTGCCCGTAGTTTTTAATAAAGAAGGGAAGACCAGTGTAATGCCAGTTTCTCTCAAATTCGCACCCTTAGAGCATCGAAATTCCAAAGTGGGTAATAGTCAATGAATTTTATATATAGGACGCCGTTTTTAATAGCCAGCGCGGTTGACATTTCCGAGACGCCCTATTGTGCGAATGATATGCTCACCCAATTTGCGATAGACAGCTCAGTTATTGATATCACACGCTGTATTCAACATAGGATGAAACTCTATTATAGTCTTCGCGAATATACGAGTTCCCAGGTTTCTAGCTTTCACTGCTGCATAATTTTTCCTATTTCTGTTCTAATGCAGTCTTTAGGTTATACATATTTGGATACACGTTCGGCACTTTATATTATTACCATAAAATTAAGAGTACTGAAAGCTGCGCGAACATAACCGTTTATTTAATTTAACCACTTCAGATATCCTCTATTCACCTCTACGACTCCCATAGCAGCCACTGCATTAAACCTTCCTAAACTTTTTTCCTCTCAAATCCCTGGGGGCTACCTACACTAAATTTCCACCGCACTCGTTTCCGGTACTCACTTTTCTCATCGTCGTACTCGTCCCTGTAGAGTACCTGTCCGTCTCCGGAATCGCCGTCAGTGTCCTCCCTTATCACGTACGGCCTTGCGTTCTCCTTGTTCTCCAAAGTGCACGGCAAAGCGAGGCCAAATCTGACCGGTCGACTGCTGAAAGAATCGCCACATTCGAACGATTATTATTGTTACCGTTAAATAAAGCGCTGGTTGACGCTACTTGAATCAATGTTCTACTCTACGACGATTCAAATACGAATATATACGATTATGGAGGGAGGAAGGGGGGTGAAATAATGATACATGGTTTGGGTTAGTATGCACTACCGATTACGAGTATCCGGACACTTCGATCGATCTGTACTAACACTACGTGAACGTTGTCAAAGTACTGAAATTAATGTCAAACTAATAACTAGAAGTAGCATTTACTACGTTTCTTACGAAGTCATCGTATCAGTCAGGTCCACTAACGAATTGGAATTATTCGAAATCACCAAATATTTGTAATTTTTTCTTATTAATTACTAAGATGTTATGCATGTTTCGCTCATACTCTTTTTAGTAGAATATATATATATATATATTTTTTTTATGCAATAGTGTTGCAGTTAAAAGTGCGAAACTTGCATACATGGACCTGATTTAATGGACAAGGACTGTAAACCTAAAGTATCTAAAATCAGTATCTGTTAAAAACATAGTAATAATATATTTTACTATCTGTTATATATACTACATATATTTGCTATTTAAATATCGCTGCTTGCATCGATATCTAATGTCTTCCTATCAGTTTAAAAGGTCCTTTTTAATGACTCGTACTTCAGAAATTAAGAAGTTCATATATAGAAAGTTTGTTAGCTTACAAAGTAACTAACTTACTAAAGTAATAAAATAATTCTGTAAGATTTGACAATTACAAGTGTTAATTTTACTATTGCATATCGCGCTTTTGACGATAACTTAATCGCGTCACGATATTCGATTATACACAAATATGCAGGTTATGTGGAATAAATTCATTGCAACTCGATCCATCTGTAATTTTGCAATCAGAATACAGAATCTTATTAGGAACAAGCAAGTGTCCGGATACTTTCTGGCGGTAGCGTATTTATCTGCACAGTGTATATGTATGTGACACGTTGATGAAGATAACAGAAGCAAGTTACGGGCCCTCCGTGAAACGGACGTTGCCCTTGTCCGTCACGAAATGGGTTATCAAACGACGTCGACGCAGATAACGCCGTTTCCTTTCCGACGCGGATGCAACATTTTTTTTGTCATGTTAACTTCGCGTTGCGGACTGGTCGAGATATTCGTGACACCGTGGAAAGGAAGCTGCGACAGCTATCTTCTTCTTTTTATTGTTTCTTTTTTTTGCTTTTTAAATTTGGCCAACTTATGGAAAAAGTGTCTCATCACGGATTTTAATGGGACTTCTTTTAATCTTCGTTGATACGTATGAACGAAGGGAAAAATGAAACGATAAAGAAGGTGCTTAGAGTTTCTTCCCCGTCATTTTTCGTTCCAAGATGTATTCTTCCGAGTCATCGATGTCATTCTTCTAATTTCGTCCGTTGTTTCTACGTATCAATGAAGCTCGGTTCTGATCCTAATTTGTTTCTGTTACCATTTTCAATTAATGAGCTAACAAGGAGATGGCAAGTACTGCGAAATCTCGAATGAGTTGGCTGTATGCGCATTCGATGCTTTGCGTTAATGGCGAGACAGCCTCAAAAAGATTCGAGTATGTGGCTCTTTGTTCTCGAGAAATTATGTTCTTGCTTCAGTAATTATTTATGTTTTAAATGCTTCTATTACAATTTCCACCCACAAAATGATAAAAATATCCGTTATGATAAATAACAAATAATCAAAAGCTTACGAGGAAAAATAGTAGAAATGTAATATTAAAATATTGAAAGAATTTATAAAATAAGATATAAAAAAGAACTTATTAATTTCTCGAGAACAAAAGGCCATGCATTTAAATCCTTCGGGGACTGTTTCACCATCAACCTAAAGCATCGAATGTACATGCAGCCTACTCATTTGAGATTTCGCAGTTCTTGCCACCTCCTCGTAAGTAAATCTGCTAAAAAGGGATTAATATTATTATTTTACGAATTATTAAAAACGGTAGAATATAAAATTGGTTTTTACACATTTAGACAAATTTACAAGGGTGTTTTTAAAAAACAGAATAATTTCAAATTTATGCATCATAATCCTTTGCACTGAATTGTGATTTAATGCTATACGACGATACTCGTGGAATTATTGACGCAATTCTATTGTTATTTCTTGTTTTGTTTTAATTTTTTAATGATGAACATGATAGTGCGAAGGATTAGGATGCAGAATAATGTATAATAAAAATAAAACATAGTAACAGAAACGAGCACATAGAAAAAGTTTCAATATATTACAAACTCCAATTATTTAAACAGCTGAGTTCCAGACAGATTTAGCACCCCCAAGTTACATTAACCTCCAGCTGTTCAAACATTGAAATGTCAGCTGAATTTAATTAACCCTTCAGTGATTAATCGTTGTACACGCACAACAATTGTATATCACAATTTCTAAAGTATTTTAGCATGGTAATACTTTAAATGTAAAAGTAGATGTTAGCTACGAATTAAGATGAAATACTGGAATTGTAGAAATAATAAAATAACAAAAAAACAAAGATAGTTTCTTTGTGAATAGATGGTCCATTTATATTAATTTATATCGATATTCTATAGTTTGATAATAGTAACATATTTTATGCATTTAAGGGCATATAAGCATTAATTATAATATAAATGTAACAAACTTCAAAATCATCACCGAAACTAATGTCACAGAAGGGTTAAAAGAAACTCTTCAAAAACATCGTGCACGAATTTTTAAGAAACAAATCGACAAACGTTATTTCCCTCGAGAGAACTTCCAAAAAGCTGTGAAGAAAAGGAGTGAATTCGAAACAACGCGTCTCTTAACCAAAAAATTCGATTGTCAGTCGTGAAAGCGAACGAGCGTAAAAAGCGTCGAAGCCGCGTGGCATTGGGAACGTACGAAGACAACAACTCGAAGCAAAGAACCGTCACGGATCGAGGTGACGTTTCTTAATCCATTACAGCCGACGTACGAATCGAGCTGCTTTGTACTGTCCAGCTCGATTCGTTGGTAACGATAAGGAATCTCGAGATCCTCGTTCTGGTTGATCGATGGTTCGAGGTTCTCTGGCCGCGTGATACGCAAATAATCGGATGAGTGAAGCGTGGGCGACAGTTTTCATGGGTTTCCCTAGGGTTTTCTCATGCTTAAGGTCGTACGTTTACCATGCTCACGGCGTTCCTGATGCTGACACAGAGATAGAGAAAAAAGAAATAGAGAAATAGAGAAAAAGGGGAAGGAGTCTCTAGAGAAAAATAGAAATATACAATAGATACAAAAAGAAAAAAGAAAAAATAGAGCAAATATAGAGAGAGCTAGAAAAGAGCGAGAAAAGAGATAATAAAAAGAGAAGAATGAAAGAGAGTAAAATAGAAATACACCGTGTCTTGTAACAATAAAACCACAATTACAATTTTCAATTCTTAACAAGTACAATGCAATGAAGCTTGATTAGAAGTATGCAGGATTAAATGGTTGAATTTATAAAAGCTATCGTTACATATTCATTTTATTGTATCTTGAATTCAATTTTTATATAATTAAGTATTATGCTGTATGTTATCAAACAAGAATAAACTGCGAGTACATTTTTATCGTTTCTCTTTTTTCCACTGCATATAATCTGCCTTTTGTGAGGAAGAAAAGGATAAATAGTTCCTCAGTACGATATCAAACATATTTAACGTGCAAAAATTGAAAACTTTTGGTTGGTTCCACAGTTATGAGACCCAATGTGTATATCCAAGAGATAGAAAAATATTAAGAAAAAGAGGGAGACTAGATGATTGTTGGTTCTCTGCCATCAACCGCCGTGGGTATAAGACAAATATTTATACATATATATATATATATATATACTTAGGTATATATACCATATTGGTTCGCGCATGCTTAGTTAGACCAATGCCCAATTACCATATTCTCATCCTAGGCCTCAACGGTGGCCTTCTGGTTAAGCATAAGAAAAATACCATACTTTTAACTAGTGACTGACACATAATGTATTTTTTGTTGTATCTTTTCTTTTGTTTTTAATGGACGGATGCGCGAAGCTACCCCTTCGTGAGATTCGCTTCACCACCGGAGCATCGTTCTCGATCCTTTCGATCCAACCTTCGAAACACACGTCGCCGTCTCTTCTTTTGCTTTAACAATCGAAACGGAACACTCTCTGTACTTTACTTTGGATTTAGTATCTCGGTTGTTACGTGTGAAACGCTGCCTCGTAAAGGAACCTATATAACGTTTACGCGGCTGGGTAAATGTACCGCCATAGTCTGACTGCTGCTCGAAATACGACGTCGTATAAAATGTTACTGCTTGGTAGTGCACTTAAATTTCCTGTTCCTTTTTCGGGGTTTTTTTTCCAGTGCACTTTAAGTTAATGTCTTCTACTCGACGAATATTCTGATTTAAATATTTGGGAATTCTTCACTTGTGAGATGATCTTAATAATAATTGATAGACGACATTAGCGTATCGGCAACTAGAAGGAAGTTGCAAGTTACAGAAATCTGTTGGATAAATAATTTGGAGAATTTTTGTTGCGCTTTAAGTTATGATTTTTGGTTTGATAAGACTTGTGAATGAAAAATTTGGAAATTCATAATACTGTGTCTTTTTTTTTGTAAATATCAGGGTTTACTTGCATAATAATTTGGAAACTACATGTTATAGTGATATTCGTGAATTGACGAGTTGAAGGATACAAAGTCCCTTTGTACACGGACCGGATAAATTGTTTTTGTGAAAAATCTAGAAAATTCGCAAAATCGCAAAACTCGCAAAATTTGTAAATATCAAGTAAATTTCATCAATACCGTATCAAGAGTTGCGTATCGACTCAGTTTGCAGATTACAACTTAAAAAAATGCGTTTCACGACGCTTCTACTACAACAGAAATGATCTATTATATATTACAAGAAATTGTAGAACTTCATTCTTGAAATTTTGCATCATAACGCATGACGCTTAAATTCGACGAACGTAATGTAAAATAGTCCACGGAATCGAGAAAATCGAGTCGTTACTACCGAAATTCGTCGAAATAATACCGAAAGTAGCACGACGCGCATCCATTTGAACGAAACGATGAGTGAAAGGGAACCTGCAATAGAAAAAGAAAGAGAGTATGCGGGAACACGGTGCACGTGCGCGTGAGAGAGATGACAAGGCCGGAAGGTGAAGAACGATGTTCCAGACGAGCTTCTTCAGGGTTCCCAGGCGTTTTTTCATTAAAACCAGCACGCTAATTAAACTCAAACAATTCGCCCTTAATTCCAGTCGAATCTTTTATTCTCTGTAGCAAAGTCGTTTGACTACAACGAGCAAAGCCTTCCAATAAAATCACAATTAGACCAAAGAAGATATCTTATTATCGACGATTGCGAACCCTGAAGAAGACTCGTTTTGTTTCGCGACGAATCTTGTGCTTGATCGAAAGAAAGACTCGCGGCCACATTGTTGAATTGTTCCTCTTCGAGAAATATTTCATTTTCATGTCACATTTCTAACGATCGAAATTACAAACTTTCTTATATAGAAATATCTCTTCCTAAGAAATTTTCCTGATTGTTCAAATTAAGAGCTTGATGAATCTTTCTGTTTGTTTTGTTGTATGACCATCGAGTCTTTCGAGGAGAAAGGTGTCTGAAGGGCTTCCCGTCAGCAGAGAAATCGCTTGCTGTTGCACTAACTTGAAGGAGGCATGCAGCTCCTGACGAAGGGTCAACGGCCTGTTCTCCTGCGTTGGCGTGTTCTGCGGCGTGCCAGGCCCACTTCCGGAACCCCTCTTCTTCAGCACGCTCTTCAGCGGCACCGCGTGAAACTTAGGCTCCTTCGCGGGGATCTCCTCGACCCTGGACGTGTCGATGGCCGGGTCCGGCTGCGACATCCTCGGCACGTACATGTTGTCCTCTTCCTCCACGTCGAAGTCCTCTTCGTCCTCTGTGATAGGCAGAGGAAAAACGATCGTAGGATGTGTTTTTAGTAAATTAAAAGATTGCGGTTTCCATGTGTTATTATTATCGGTCTTAAAGAAAGACAAATCTTTGGCTAGATTGTTTTTAAGGCGTAAAAAGGGATATGCCTAAGAGGAATACAAAAACATATTGAATGTTTTAGTGTTAAAATCGAAATACTAAAATATTTTGGATATTGTTTTATTTATACTAGCAGAGAAAAATACCACATCGAAGTTTGACTTTGAGTGAAGCTTTACCCTATATTAAAATAATAGGTGATAGTTTACTGATAGTGATGTATCCACATTTAGGGCCATACAGGTTTTAGGGAAGTACCTTGAATTTTAGATTCCAAAAATCTTTTGTCAGTCGACATTTAAAATTTGTGCGTAATAAATGTAATAAAAGTTACGTATTTCTGCTTCTCAGAATTATCTGTTTTCAGAAGCCGTCGTCTAAATATATATTCTATAAAATACCTTCAAAGATACTATTGGAAACGAAGCAATTCTAAATTCATAGACATCATTGAGATAGATTCGATATCCTGAGTCCTAAACTGCAGTTTCGATGCTCTAAACAAATAAACTTTAGTGCCTGGCCAATTTTACGGCCTCGTTATATCGATGGCACCGACAGTACGTATTTTTATGGTACGATTTAATTGAATCGATTTTAATATTCTTGTTTAACGGTTATTGTTTATATATTTTAAAATTTTAGGTATTACAACTTTTCTATCACTGCAGTATATTATAGGTAGGCATTACGAAAGATCCTGAGAATTATTTTTGAATAATTTTCAAGACGTGGTAAATATATTCAATGAAATTCCCCTTTAATTAAGAGAAAGTTAAACTTGAAATATAACAAAATTTCTTTCAACTTTGAAAATCTAATAAGAGCACAAGAATAGAAAACAAATGAAAAGATTTCACCAGACTTATAAATTTGTATAATAAACCATTGATATAATACAATATTTATTATTAATATAATAACATGTTAAATCTAAAGTATACGAATAAAAATGAAAGACGCCAGTGATTCATATATCATGTTAACAATAGCAGAATAAACGGTATATATATATAATAAACGGTAGATCTTTGGTACATACCTTCTTCTTCGTAGTCCGACGACAAAGGATTCCGTATTTGCCGTTGCTTAGCCAACAAGAGGGTAGGACTCGAAGAGCTGAACATCGGAGGAGGCGGAATCGGCCCAATTTCGCTCAGAGGAATCGGCGGTTCCGGAAGTTCCGACAACATCAACGTATTCTGAGGTGGGAGGGGATAACACCTCTCGATTACCTGCTGGTTCTCGCTGCTTTGGTCTAGGACCCCCTTCTCCACTGGAAACGAGTAAAAAAAAAAAAAATTTGTTAGTCCACCTCGTTTACTTTATTTACTAATTAGATTTTACTAATTATCTTTACATACGATTAATAAATTTTATTATATTGATTCTCTATAACGTTATTTTATTTATTACATTTGTCAATATACTGTTGTGTTCAATTATAGTATTATATTGGTACTTATACTTAACAAATCATTCATAGCAATCATTGGTTCATAAATTCTACATGATAATGAAAAGCTATAATCGATGATAAATTTGTTACGTTACAAGCAAATAATAACTTTCTGTTATAGAAGGTTGAATTAAATAACTGTAAACGCCAAAACATGGCAGACAACTAATATAAGATGTACGTATGAATTGTAGAAGTGGTAATACAATTATACGAAGTATAAATGCGATTTAAATTAAAGATTCGTAAGGTAATAGAATTGTGGACGTATCTAGGCACTTGGAGAGTCGTTCTATCGCATATTCTATTGGACTGAATCTCAATACTTCCGATTGAATTCGAATATAGAACGCCCTACTTCTCTAGGATGGATCGAGTGACAAGGAACGTTCTATGAAATTAGAATCTTTAAGATCGTTTTTATTATTACTTTGAAAGGAAATTCTATTTCAGCCCCGTAGCATCACCACCAATGATTAAATTTTTTTCTTAAAATTACGTCTAGTAAAAGCAGACATCGCATAAAATTCTTATAAAGAAACAATATCAATCGAACCGACGATAAACAATTCTCAACATTTTTTAATTTTAGTCTCAGTATACACGATTGACGTTTAACTTTAAAGAAATCCGCCAATTGTCTTGATGCAACGGTAACTAAACGAAGTTGATTCAGTGTTGCACCTTTATCTGGCTCATATCTTCTATAAAAATTAATTATCCAAAATTATCGCGATCTTCGAGACAACGCAACGCGTTGGTAATCCACGGCAACACACCATTATCCTATCGCCGTTAAATTTACTCCGCATGTTCTTCAATTTCGCTTAACAGCGTGCTAATAACTCTCTCGCAATTCATCAGCTCTCTACCGATCTCGACCAATCTATCAAGTGCACCTAATCAATCCTAACAATCTCTCGTTTCGATCAATTCGAAATGACAATTTCCCCCCTATTATACGATATTCACATAACGCAGTTGGAATGCAACGATGGAAACGAGAATGTCACGATCGGTGGACAACGTTATTCATAGCCACTTCGCTCTACGATGGAGGAGAGAAAACGTGTGCCAATCCTTTCGGGAAATATGATTCATCGGGGAGTATAGATCCGGCGGAAGCTTGGCAAGTAAGTATGCATTGCTGGTTCCGTTTGTCGCCGTGACAAATTGTGAAATTCCGCCTCCGCGAGTTTTTCCCACGGATTCCCTTGCGACGCTCATATTCTCCCCTCTTTTTCTCTTTCTTTCCTTCTACTCCTCCCGGTCCTCCGTTTTCTCATTTTTTATCCACCACCCGTTGTATCATTTGCGTCACGGTTCATTTGTCACGAGAAATTCTCGTGTAAACCGTAATAAATGAACGCAGCGCGGATTCGCCAGACGACACAATGTAACAGAGATTTTTTGCTAAATTTGAAATTCCTCTCCGTTTGCTGCCGCGTGGAACTGTCGAAGCTTTCTTCGCTTTCTTCTCTTCCCTTCTTCTTGTAACGGATTTGTCGAATTTTCGGACGTTGGGTGATTTTGGCGTTGAAGCTGATGAAATGGATTTAAAAGGGAACTTTTTAGCTAACTTATATTTTGTATGTCATCCATGTTCCTGATATAACGGATGCTATTCCTTATTTATTCTATAACACAAGCAAATCTAGAATTTATTATAGATTCCAATACATTTTAGTGTTCATTGTTAGTATTTAGTATTCATTGTTAAGTTGGAACACTACTGGTTCCGTGTGTTCGAATTATCCGTAAAAAAAGAGTTTTATATTAATTAGTTAATTAATTCAAGAAAAAGGTACGTAGATATAAAGTATATTTTTAATTTACATTATTACATAATACTTTTATAACTGATTCGTCTATAATTTATTAACATCTTTCTAATAGTTCAATATTTACGTGCAATATATTAAATAAACTTGTAATTTGTAATAAAAATAAAGAAAGGGAAATAAATTCTTGAAACGTGTAATTTTGTATTAATAAAAATAGGAATTTTTCATATCGTATGAAACGTGTAATTTACACCGTAATTTCACGAATAAATTTATTCGAATTTATTCTAAAACCTAATGTTCTACGATCAACTTCAAAGGCACCTAATTAAAAGCCAATCTAGCCATCTATTCATACTAATTTCCACTTACACACGTTCATAATTTGTTTATCCAAGTATTTCAGAATCAACAAGTTTTAACGTCGTCGCTTCCCAGAAAAGGTTGCTCGATATTTTATAAAGTGACTCACTGAGCAACTTTCATTGAAACTTCATTAAAAACCTTTTTCCTCTATCCCGTCAGAAATTTCTCGAGGTTCGTTTAAAAAATTGTTCTTTAAAAATGTAAAACAGTCAATTATATAGACTGTCGCTTTTATCAAGCGTCAGTGGAACTCGAATTTTCTACGATAAATGTCCAAATACTTTCGTGAGTGAATGTATTTTTAAAATGTCAATTACAGATAGCTGAAAAATAATTGAAAAGTAATATCCTTGGCAATTTTACCAAGATTAACGAGTAGAAAATTGGTTCACGAACCAGCAGCTTTCGGTTAGGACATTCGAGGAATTCGTGCGATCTCGTGGAACTATGCGCGAAGTTGTTCCCGCCGAAATTTCGGACAGTGGCTTGCGGTTAGGTGTCCAGAGAAGTTATTTAACATTTTTGCTACCAGCATGAGAAATTCGTGGCTCGCTCAGTGACTTGGTATTTGTGGTATTTTCTTTCAGATGCACGTAAACCCGAAAATTTATATCGACGATGCGACTGCATGCGAATGAAGTGCAGTGGAACTCGGATTTGGAAATAATAAAGAAATTGTTAAAAGGAAATAATTCAGAATTATTGCCTCATTTAAAATTTTGCATCGTAGTATCCCATTCAAATAAATATGTACGTGTGTTAAATATTTTATAATAACTATGTATATTTTCAGATTTGTTTCAAACATTACCAGCATAATCTTATTAACTTTCGCGCTCATTTAAAAATTATGATAGTTTCGTAGCAATGTTAACGAAATTTCAAAATATTTCGTACAAAACACATAATGTATTCGTAAATATTCATCAAAGGTATTTGTGAAGTTGTAACATATTAAATGTGTAACTTCGAGTATAAATATTTTAAAATCTAAATCCTTTCTCTTTTCAATAAATAGTTTTGTTTCTTTCTAGACCACCCTACATATTTGTATCTTCTATGTAAGTACATAAACAGATGTTTTTCGAAATTCAATGAAGCGTGATTCCTTAAAAAAACAGACATTTTACATGTTACAACTTTAATCACAGAGTTTTCATTAGTTTCAATTAGTTTCACAAAGTTCCAGTTAGTTTAATCAAATCGAACTAATTAATAATTCTAGGAAGTATTGATATTTTAAATAAAATGAACAGGTATATAATATAACGTAATAAAACGAATACGTAAATTTTGAAATTTATCGTAATATAAGTGTCCGAATACTTTCGTGATCACACACGCCTTTTATTTTCCCAACGCTCATATCATCACCGTTCAGCACAATTTTTCCCCCAAAATAAAGCAAATTATCCTATTTACCAATCGCGATAAACAATCGACTCGCGAGAAATGTTTTGATTTCACGCGATGATCTTCCAGCGAAAATCCTCAACACGTTCAAACGTAATCTCATACCATCACGAAATAGTCACAATATAGCAAAGAATCGTATCGCACACCGTGTCACCTAACCTCGTTCCCGTTTTGTCACGCTATTTTTCAAAGTTTAGATCGTGCTCTCCAAATGATGCGATTTCTCTAGAACGCGTCCCTATCTTTGAGAATCCACCGATCGAACGAAATTCCGTGAAAGGGAACAAACGACGCTTCCTCGAAACGAAAGAGGATCAGAGCGAGGATAAGAGAGGCTAAAAGGGAGCGGAAGCAGCCCTGGGGTGATTAAAGATAGAGCCCCGAGTCGCGATAGTCTTGAAATTTCGTGTCTCTCAAGGCGTGAGAGTAGAAAACATCAGACACTACTTACGAGGCTAAGAATAAGACGTACAAGTATCGCTCTTGTTCGTTTAATTATAAAAGAAGAACTGATGGAATGTGATGCTGTTAAGAACAGTTTTAAATAAGAAAGGAATAATTAAAATCCTATATAATTATAGCTCTTATAAAATTCAAACTTAATAATTACATTTTTGACTGCACAAAATTTTGCCAACTTATCAGCTACTCTTAAAACATTTACACGTTTTAAGCCAGCGGGTTATGTTCATTCGAAATTACTTCATATTAAAATTCTTCTTCCTATCCGCAAAGTGACTTTCAAGTCAGAAAATCAACAAAAATGTATTCATTTGTTACCATCTAATAACAGTAGTATGATACTATATAACTATAAAACGTGAGTATCGAAGTTTCTTTTCGAACGTGTTCCAAGAATTAAATATTCAACAGGACACTTGCCCTTATCAGTGTATGAAGTAAAGAAGTTTCACCTGCTAAATGGAAATTATTACGAGGAGGAAAAAATGGAAACGTTCTCCTTGCGGTCCTTTTAAAATTCACGGAAAAGCTTTTCCCAGAGATCTTGTTTCTTGATATCTGTCTATGTACCGGAGGAAGATTTCGTCAGAAAGTAAATTCGACAGTGGTGGACGTGGTTGTAGAGGGTTAGGCAGAAGTCGAAGATAAAAGCGAACTTTGAAGTTTCGAAGGTAAACGAGAGTTTTAAAGACGATTTACGTGACGAAAACCGACGGCACATGAAAGTTTATCGTTTCGCCGCCAGCTTCCCGGGAAAATTCGCCATCGAACCGACGGAAACTTCCGCGGCCACTTAAAAATCTAGACGTCTTTCCCTTTTATACTTGTCTTTGCACTTAATGGCAACTTTCGCGACAGTTCGAATTATCGGTACGTTGCAGTGTTCTTGTTATGAAACAACATTCCCTAAGTATGCTTGGGCGAGTTTATACGATTTTAAGACATTGCTAACTTCATAGGCTTACTAAAGTGTCCGACACCTGTGGAAACTTATTCTGAATATACTGTATGTGTTATAGAGAATATTGTTTATGATAAAGAACGCGATACAATTATGAAAGTTTGAAACAAACCCAAAAATGTACGTATGTCTGACAATAAGTCTTGATATTTAATGGTAGTTTTAGTATTGATTGTATATTTAAGCCAACTATTCATATTGCATATTGCATATTATTATCTAGATGTAGAAATGAATTCTTTCAGACATTTTGTACATGTGATAAATTTCCATATTGATTTCAAATTTTACCATTATAATCACGACAGTATCCGCGCAGAAGACGAAGATTAATTTAAAAAATGCTTTATTTACTCGTTCTTAAATTTGTACTATTTAATCTGGATGATTTCTCGCTCGAAGAATTTATTAAAGCTGAGAATATCAGAATTTACGAGCGGATATATTTCTCATGACTTATGACGCGCAACCACGTCTGACCATAAACGCATTACTTCCACTTGTGCTCTGTTCTCCTCGCTTTAACATTTTGCTACGTTGCTTGTTTCATGCTCGTGTAAATTCGTATACGTGTGTTATCTCCAGTTCATTATTTTATATTTACGTCGTTTTAAATTGTAGCAAACGAACTGTCGTTTGTTTAACGTTATTCTTTGTTCTTCATTTTCATTAACTGTCTGTTTTATTTTTAAGCTTATCGCTCACGTTACATAAAATTCACTTATTCTAAGTTCGTTCTTTGTACTTCTGTATATCCTTTCTACTAAAGAGAAGTGTTAAAAACCTCGAAAAAATAGTTAGAATCATACTTAACTTTTCAACACTACGATAATAATTAAATTGTGGAATTTGATACAGTTGTGGGATACTCAAAGGCGCAAAAATTCATAGAATACACGAAATGTGTAGAATTATACACAATATGCAAAGCAGAATCGTTATAATATTTAGTAGAATTCTAATTTAAATATGTTCACAAAAATATAACGTTGCATAAACATCTACGATATAATAATACTGAATTTCATATTTCTTCGTAAGAACATATCAAAGAAATAAAAAGAGCGAAGGAGGGAATTAAAACGAAAAATTAAATGGCCAGGAAAATTTCATTTTCTTTCACTTTTATCGCAAGATACGTTCTACCGGTGACGCTGTTTAATATCCAACGCGTTTAATCGGAATTAAACATCCTTACGGAGAAGTATTCTATATAAAGTAACAAATAATGTTGTTTAAAAATTCATTATTACTTTCATCGTCGATGTTCGCCTAAGGAATAACGAATGCCATAAGCGAACGATGCAATCATTTTCGATCGTGTCACATCGATATCGTCGTTGGAATTTAATAGCATGTCATAAAAAAAAAAAAGGGTAACGAGCATCACGATATTAAATTGGCTGAAAGTTTTCTGATAATAGTAAAAAATCGTAATTTCACCGCGGGTATAATATCGATGCGACGTCGTTTCATATAACGTCGAGTTATTCGTTTCTCGGCCATTCAACCCTTCCCGCTCTATTTCCTTTTCCCAGTAGTTATTATTTTAATCGTAGCACGATCAACCTGATAATCTGAAAACCGATAATCGGTATGGAAGTAATGGACGTTGGTCGTATTACTTTCACTTGATTCATCGATTCTTTCATTCGAAATGTTATGAATGAATCGCATGGAATTGAAAGGATCAGTGGAAAATAGCGATATAAAATACATTCGAATTTTCTAATAGAAGTTTTCCAGTGAGAAGTTTGGTAGAGCTTAGTCATTATGATTTTATCTGAAATTTTTCATGACAAAGTTTCTCCAAGCAATCCAACGTTTCTATGTTATGTGAGGCGGGGAAATCGTAAAACATATTTCTCTGGTTTACTTTTGCTTTCAAAGGGAATGATGTAAATTAGTGGCACACGGATTACGGCGTTCTAGCTATTAATTATTTTGTTCCACTTTTACGAGGAAGTTATTTTTTACTTTCAGTATTTGCGATTTTATTCAGGTCAGCCTTTCAGCTTGTAGAACGTGTCTCGCGATACACACCACTTCCTGTTAACGAGCTGTCGTAACTCAGAGTATTATTAGAATCATCTTGTTTTATGTTTCGCGAAACACGCGTGATTACGCACTCGATTTTCTACAGTTTCCCTCTTATCGTCCAGTGATTACGTAATGGAAAAAGTTCTTTCGACTATTTCGCGTAGAAATTAATGAAAAATCGGCACACACAACGAAAATGTTGGGCTACCTAAATACAAGCGATGGGAAGAGTACCGTTCCAAAATTGTATACGAAACACGTTGGAAATAATTAATGAACGTAATAAAATTGACGCACGCATATGTGATCAATAGAGAATAATTAATGAAACTGTTAAAATTCAGAAATTCCGATTTTATGAATATTTCGCTGGAAATATTGCATTTTTCATTACTTTATTATAAACGCCATGAAAATGAAATAACTTGTACTTTCTGTCCTATTTTTGTAGTTGTTTTCAAAAGTAATTAAATATATACTTATCGTGCGTATTTTAATTTCTTCTTAGCTATCAAATAAATTTCAAGCGATTGGTATCAGTATCTCTACTAAATAAAGGAAATTTTTAAGAAAACGCGAATTGTATCGCGTGACCTGGAAACTTAGAAATTCCGCACAATATCTCTCTATAAATTTTCTACGTCTCATCCGTCATATTTAACACCTACTCCTTATAATCTAATCTCTCCCATTTATTGGAGGCTTATTAACGATGACGTATTTTTAGGATCGTTGAAGACAATGAGCTCAACACTTTCGAACAATTTATGGCAGGTATTTATTGTCAGACCGCGTGTGCAATTGAACATTAACAAGTTTAGTAAATTGGAAAATAAATTAGTAATGATTTTTTTGTTCTTATCATCCATAAGATACTAATGATCGCGATAGTCGTGTCTCGTTACAGTGTTAATAAAATTTCAAAAAATGTTCTGCAACACACGTCGTACATGTATCCATAAAACTTTTCTGTTATAAATTTTTTGTAAATTTTATTAAAATATTTCCGTGAATCGCCGCGGATTACACTTATCGCATAAGACGTAATAGTACTTAAGGAGGTATTTTATATTCTACTGTTAATCTACTGATAATACATCGCATACACCGACACAGTGCTTTCAGTGTGGTGGCCTTGCCTCTGAGTTAAGTAGCTAAAGGATCATCCTGTGGCTTCTAATAAATTTTAAACGAGCGTTTAGTCCACTTAATAATACATTTGAAAGCAGCAATTTTGTTCGTAAATTCATTTACAATAATCGAACGTACGCTCTTAGAACATTCGCACGTCTGATTTCCCATTCGATGAGCAGTCGTCAAATGGCGAACGAATGTTCTTCGTTTCATTCATTTTTCTCAATTATTCTACTGAATTTTATTATTATTTATCCGTTTGGTCTAAACGCAGCATAAAAATACCGGAAAAGAAGATTGGAATTCCGCGGTGATACAGAATATCTGTACTCACACTCAGTGTCGAACAAGATCAGTCTCCTGGCTACCACCCTGGCTTCCAGGGTGTTCGGCCTACTCGGCTTTTGCTGGTTCCCCGAATTCGGGGGTGCCGCCGAGATCGGCACGGTCGTAGCCGTGCCCTGATTCGCTTGCGGCTCACCGCTCGGCGATACCGCGCCATTTGCACTCTGTTCAGTCTTTTCCTTCTTCGGCTCTGCAACAGAAAAAAAAAAATTCCAGACCGGTCAGAGCGGGGCCAGAGACAATGGTCGGGGATCGCGCGAGCGGTTTTGCCTTTTATCTATTTTATCGATTCTATATCTCGTGCGCCTTCTACCTTCTAATCCAGAACTCTTTCTTTCGTTAATGCATTATGTGGTTTTCAAGCGAATCTCTGGTCTTTCGACAGTTTTAAACTTTCAAAAGTTCTAGATCGCACCTTTCGTTCGGATTCTTATACTTCTGTTTCTTTTCTTTAACTTCTTCAAGCGTTCGTTTACTTCTTTTTGAAGGAATTCTAGCTTGCATTATGGGCTGCAGTATCTTTAGGATACGAAATTGTACTTTCTAACAAATATTTGAACCGTATTAGCGATCTGTGACGAATATCTGTATTCATTTTGGTCATCGATAATAGAGAAAAAGATTCTTTTGAAGCCAATTCGTCCCCTTAGCTCTTAACTCTTCTAATTCCATTTTTCCAAACAATGTGATTAACCGATCCGCGTACGTCTCATTGGTACAAAAAAAAGACACACTTATGACAAAATGACAAAAATGCTACTCAGAGAGAAACAAATATTCAGTCCTTTCACGTCCTAACGCCACACGATCATATTGAATTTCATTTAAACTCAGTTTTCTTAGTTTGCAAACTGGTGGACGTGTTGGACTGGTGGCAGAACAGTTGGAAACTAGGGTGGCGAATTGTATCGAAATATAGAGATTTACGTATTAAACGAGCAAATGAACATTTTTCCCTTAAAGAGCCACGTAAAAGCAACCATTTCGTTATCAACATTAAAATTAATATCACAAGGCAAACGATTAAAAAACGTTAATTGTAAGCAGGGTGAAAAGCGATGGGAATTTCGCTTTGACGCGTTTCACAGGTGGAAAGGGGTGTTTTTATCGGCGAAAGAAACGGCCGGAGATGGCTCGGCATTAAATCGTCGAAACTCGGGGCGACTTCGTTTCCTGGCATTGCGTCGTTCTTCTTCATTATTTCGTTCGTTCTTCGTTTTATTGCGCTTTCCACGAGTCACGTTTGGCTAACTCGGGAAATATCGTCGCGAGTGCGCTTCAAAATTGCCATTTCTACCTTTTACTCTCCAACCCGTGTCGCACACACTGGGATAATAAGCTCGCGCGTTTAGGATTCACGCGTAAACTACTCTCTGCGTCACGTTCGCGACTACAACGAGCTTAAAAATTGGTAACGCGTCGCGTTCATGCGAATTAGGCTATAGCAGTTACCTTGTGCGGTAAAATACTGCACGACTACTCGTTCCTTCACTTTTCTTCATTTGCATCTCTTCTTTTTTTTATCTTTTTTTTTTTATCGAAGATAACTTCGTGATGTTTACGTGATCAGAGGAACTGAGAGCTTTCCTACCTTTACAGCAAGTTTTATGACGAGTTTGTAATGAAAATTTGTTTGCGAGAATTTTTTAAGGGAATAATAAATCACGTCGGAGACAATAAATGGAAATTCGTTCGCCACTAACGAATCAGTTTTTGTTGAAGTAACGATTGGTTCGTTCGATTTTTCGATCGTTTGCGGCAGGTAATTAGGGCAATTGACGAGATTACCTGTTCTCGATTTTTAATTAATTTGAGGAGGATCGTTCTAATGGAAATTTGTGACACGTATTGAATAAATGAATACCGATAGGAGGTAACAGATGGGAATACGAACAGTATTACTATTCGTTTCGTTCGATTAATTTAATTAAAGTGATAATCTATGTAAAAAAACAACAGAAATTCCTTTGATTTGATGCATCGTGCATCAGGCTCCAAATATATGTACATAAAACGGAAAATATTTACTATGGTAAACAAAGGATTGGAAATAGAAATAAATCGGAGGATTGCCAGATGTTGATTCAGATCGTTGACCAGCGACGTCGCGTCGTGATTCTCTTTTTATATCATCCTTTCGCGTAGAAATCGCGAAACTTTATTTCGAAGCGAACGTCATCGATGACTAAACTCCAGATTTCCTCCAGATCTCCATCTCGAACATAAACGAATCTCGGACGTATCTTTCGAAACGTTTCATTTTGAAAAGTCGACTGCAAAAACTCGTACGATTCAAGGAGAACTTACATATTTGATATTTTTATCTTACCATGCATTTTCGAAGTAACGGTTCCCAATTTTACAAATAACACCCACTGAGTATTTCTTTAACTAACGTCAAGATTCGTCAGTCAACACCATCGATCATTTATTTTAACGACTATTTATCAAACAACTCTCGATTCATTGACCTAATTAAGGATGTCGACCAAAATGTAGCTTCTGACAACTCGGCGTAACTCTGTCGCATACCAAATCCTCGATACCGCAGAGCCCAAAATTGAAATCGGAGCGGAACAACGCGCGGAAAAGAATTTCACGACTTCTATTTTGCTCTTCGAAATCCCATCAAACGTTTCGTATAAATTCCACGCACGATCCCCTCAATTTCCATGTACAAACATCGACAAACAACCAGGATCACGTGTCAATATTCTCGATCGTTCGTCACCGCAACGGTTATTCGTCAAAAAGCACGCAAGAACGTTTGAGATCGCGTGCAACTGATGCACAAAATAGCGCGGGTGGAGGGAAAAGGAGGCAAGATCGGAAAAAATTCGATGGACGAGCAGTGTCGGGATCGTAATTAAAGGCCACAAAGCGTCAATGCAGAATAGCACGTGGATCGCAGCCGAGGATGAAATCATCCCGATTCGGCAGTGACGGATCACCGTGTGAAACGAGATTTTCGTCAGCTTTGGCTTCTCCGTTGTCGGATTTTCCTCGCGGAGTTCCGCGATGCTTTGGAACTGTGCCAATGGAACTTTGAAAGAGGATCGTCGACGACGGCGACTCAGCTAATAACGTCAACAACGTGTAACGAATTAACGTGGAACGAAGGTCGACGGTTATGAGCAAAGGAAATTTGACTAGGTTAGAGGAAGTGGAACGTTGCGACGAATGATATGCGAAAGAATATTTTTTAATGGATTTTCTGCTTCTAGACTTTTAATTTTTGCATTTCTCTTTTTTTTTATTGGGGAATAACATTGAAGGTACAAACAAAGAAAAGGTATCTTTGAAGGTTATACTGGCGAATTTTGTCTTTAGACGCTAAAGTAGCCTTGATATTATATATTTTACATACACAATTAATGCTGCATAGTTACACCTTCAGTCGAGCATAAAAAAGTATTAGCAAAAATAAATAACATTACCTTCGCGATATTATCAATTCTGAATTATCAATGCTGAACTACAGATGACTCACGCTAGGAGGAGATTGAATTTTTATTTCATTGGCACAATCAAACGAAGAATTTTGCAAGCTTTGGAATGTAAGTGTCTTCAACTATAGTAAGCTAATCAAACAAGTATACATCGTTATTCAAAGTATATGAAATTAATTTCTATATATATATGTAATATTTAATAAATAAATAAAAATTTAATAAGTAACATCATCGAACAATTGGAAAGACTACACATCTATGCAATGGGGAATATATCAAACTCTTTAGTTTAGGGCTAAACAAGTATCTTTTCTGAAATTATCTGAAGCCAAACGGCTCAAAAATGCTTGACCTTACTACTGAAATCGATCCAAACCTCGTGAGGATTCTCGCTTTTTCAAAGTCCGCCCATATTTCCACTTTTACTTTACTACAGCACACTTTTTCCGTACAATTTCATAAGAAATGACTACAAATCCAAGCAAATCAAGCCATAATCACTATCAATTCATATTCTCAGTTATTTCTTTCAAACACAATCAAACCTTCGTGAGGGGAGCTGGAATCAACGAGGTTAAATATTTCTTTCGCGATCGCAAATCCATCGATAAGCGCAAACACGAACCTGACAATTTTCACGCGCGATTGTCGTTCCGCATACCCAGCACGTTCAGAGGAGACTGTTAGAAACTAGAAACCTCCCGCAGCTCGAAATAGATTAGAAACGTCGGGCGGATTGCGCGACCATCGCGACCTTCTCGACGTGCGTGTCTCGTTACCCCAGATTCCTCATAGTCGCGAGCTGTCGCGAAGACAATCGAGTTTATTGAGCTCATTGCCTGGGATTTAGTCGAAGCATAACAGTGCTCGTGATTACGCTGCGATTACAAAGCACGATCTCAATATTCTCCAAATCTTTGTAATTTTCTGATAAAATCCTCTCTTGTGTAATAATTAGGTAACAAATCATATTAGGAAATCGATAGGTTACAAATTATAGACCATGAACTTCTTTTTTATAGTTTTACAATTTTAAGTCAGTTAGGATAATAAGCTAATTAATCAATGTACGAAATTTAGAAAAACTTGCGGAACTTAATTTCCTTTATTATCAAATTTGCCTTGTTAGCAAATAATTATAATATTGGTTCCATCGTGCCGAAGGGCTCTGGAGATAAATTAAATCGATCGACTTATACGCGGAGGAAATTTATAAACTTGCGGTTTTTTTAGTGGCTCGTGTATATTTCGGCGATTTTGCTGATTTATTTTAAAGTAAATATCGGCATATTAATGTTTATTTTGATCTAAGACGTGGACGTGTTTCCTTAAAGCAAATTCACTGACAGGTGATTAGTATGATAAGTATCCAAATTTCGTAAAGTTTAATCATTCAAAATAGTAGTGTAGTTTTATTCCAGAAAGAAGTAGTCAACAGTATTTCGTTATGTGTTGATTTTCGTAACCAAAGAAGATATGTTCTTCGATATGAAAATTCTAAGAATTGTAGTATTTGCATCCATCGAATGATAACTGTTGTTACGTTTTTCAAATTCATCAGTCAGTATTCATCGTACGAGCGATTCTTTCACGTAAACGAAGAAGAAATCAAAGACATATAACTTCGTAGACATGTGTACAATAGGAATTTTAAACATGATTATCTTATGTTTTAAAATATATATGTTTCTCTTAGAAATTATAAAATAGAATCAAAACGTTCAGTTTATTTGTTTATGTTAATGTTTCCTATAATTCGTCATATTTACATCAGAATACATTCGATTTTATTTTTATACATAGCTCCATCTACGGGACGTGCTGAGCCAAGTTATTCAGTCTTATGTAAGCAATCGTGGTTAAAATATACAATAAACAAGCAGTGACTAATATAATTTCTAAATTTTTAAGCTGCGAGCTTAAGCTATACATTATATATTTATTACATATTAATTTATTACATATTAATAATAATACGTTACATTGTTCATTTTATAAACACTCTCCATCTCTTTCGTGTTCTTTTTCTTTACATTTAATTTTTCTCAGTACTGTACTGAAATTGTTGTACTTGACATCATCATCGTTTAAAATATCTCCTCTGTTCCTGACAATGCAATCTAATTTTCGAGCAAGTTCTCAAGCTACCATTAACTTTTCTTTCGAGAAACTCTATTGTTTAAATTATTATTTGTTTTTTTATACGCTTGGAGATCTTTACATGTTCCTAGTTTTTAATATTTGTAATATCTACATTATTAATTTGATATTTAATATCCTTTCTTTTTTAAAAACAGACGAAGATCATATTCTTTTTTAAGATAATTTTCGTAATTTCTTACGTATTTCTCAATGCCTCTCAATATTTTTGCATATTTCGTACCAATACTTTACCATTTTAATATTCAATGCATTTCTTCGAAAAAAGGGGCGAAGATTGTTAAAAAGAATTTCTTATCTTTAAACATTTTATCAATAATAATACACGCTTTGTAAAGACTTCTCACTATTTTAACATTTATTGAACAGGTTCCCTTGTTTTAGAAACAGTTGGTGATTTATCGATCCTAGTTCAATGTCTCGAAGAAACGAGATTGGAATTAGAACGATACGAACGATTTACCCGCTGGCAATTATATGTAAATTTGTCGCGTCCAAGAAGAGGCACGACCGAAATAATTCACGCACTGTAGCAGGACGGACGCAACAACTTTCTTGCTGGCTTAAGTCGAGCTAACTTTGAGTCATGTTACTCGAAATTCCATCTGAGTTTTCTATGCCAAGTGCAGGAGCCTATACGAATTGCGTATGCGTTGTCGTATATTCATTTTCTTGTTTCAAATGACACGATCAAAAATATATCTACATGAAATAATTGTACGTTCTTCTTAGATAAATATCGTAAGAAAAAACAACGTCTGGTCCATAAAACTAAAAGAATCTCGGTAGTGATTTGTTAATAATCTTACTAATAAACCCAAAATTACAATTAATTGTAGTTACAAGGTTATTCTCCTCGATTCATCAAACAAATAAGTGATAACTGACAGTACAAGTCAGACATTTGATGAAACGATCATATGTACCAGGGATTCACAATTGTTCAATCGCTGCATAATGAAGGATTAAATAGCTACGTATAACGAAGTCGATTACCAGACTGCGGATGCAAATTGATATTTTTATTTAAAAAACAATTAAAGAAATAGAAGCACAATAATGGTTTGTTTTACCTTATAAAAATTATATAATGTATATCATATTTAGGACATTTTATGTATTTCTGCACGTTTGGTCTATTCTCTGCATTTTCGTACGTTGAACTTTCTCACAGATCAATAAAGATTCGTGGTTCAGTGACTACTACAGTTAGTATCATAATACGAAGAAGGAGAAAAAGCGGAAAAGAACTCATTTTTGCTATCGATATCTCGCCGATTTCGTTTTTCTCGCACACGTGAAGGAAGTGTCGCGGAGAATTATGTGGCGGACACGATATGCGGGACGAAACGACGCATAATAAATGAGGCCGTTTAACACGGTGAACACACTGGTTCGTCGTGAATTATTTCTGCCCGGCACGCGGTTGTTGAAAACACGGGAAAAACAGGAGAAACCGGGCGTGAAAATTATGGACGACGCAAACTCTCCAGCCGCGAATTCTATAAATAATTCGACGCGTCTTCGCACCGCGAAAATTCCCGTTAATATTTCATCGTCCCTTGCGTGGACCCTGGTTTTCTCGAAAGGTGGAACGTATTAAGCTTCCTGTTTGGAAAAGGGAACTTCCGCTGAATGCTTCTTCGGATTGTTCTTTATTTTATGGGCCGCGGTATAAAGGAAAGTACACGATACAGGGACGGAAAAGGCTGTAACACTTCAGGCTGTAACAATGGAGGACAAAACAAAGTTTACAATTGATACTTACGTCCTGTGTGAAATTGATTCTTATGTTTGAGTAGGTATTAGCAACTTTTGTGCTTCACATTTTTCACGATTTTTTCTAACAACCATCTATCTTGGATTTTACAAGGAGGATTTCTCGCTGCGTGCAAGGAGACAAGAGATGGTTATTCGTGAAAATAAAGCGAATCTGTGGAGCGAGACTTTGTCAGAAACCGAGACTCCAGTGATAAAATTGTATTGCACGTTTTTAATTCATTTACGCACAATTTGCACGAGCTTAGTAGTTTCGAGGGGATTTTTCTCACTTCATAGACGCAGTTCAGTAGTTTCAAACGCACAAATCGACCACTTTGTATGTTCATGAAGCGATTCTCTATTGACGCAGATCCGGTGAAAACAGATCGCTTGTCGGAAGTTTGCGTTCATCGCTTCGAAATTGCGATGACGTGCTCGTGAAACTATTCGTGCGTCTTTCACCATTAGGATCATTACATCATCATCTGGAATCTCCTATACACATAACGATATGGTCTATTGAGATCATCGAGACTTTAAACCGCCGATTAATAGACGAACTAAAAGTCGTCGTTTCCTACCGATTTCTCATTCCATATTTTTTCTTTTCTCTTTTCGTGGACAAAATGAATGAAATTCAAGCTCGCAACAAGATACTCTATAACTCATTAAACATTTATCAAATACATCCAAGATAAAGATAAGTGAATATAAAGTAGTTAAAATGAAGTTAACCACCAATTGGCGTGGTACGCATTAGATAGTTAAAAGAAAATAATATACGTAAAAAGCGAAAGAAACAAAACGTATAAAATATTGGGCATTTTATTAAAAAAAAAAAAAAAAAAAAAAAAAACACGGAACTTCTTCCAAAAAATATTGCACAGAAAATCTAATAAAGATGAATACAATTATTAAAAATTCCTTTCTAAATCGTGGCAATTTTATTCAACATCTCCCACCCCTCACAGCGAGTGCTTCGCGATTAATTTCAAGCCGTCGCGTCGGGGTTAACCAATTCACTCACCCTAATAGAATTTCCATTTTACCCAAATTTACATCTGTTACACCATGGACCGTATCGTTGGGAATGAACCGAGGATCGCAGGGTCGGGAAGTCGGTGGAAATCGAGTGGCAAACGTGTGTGTCGCACGAAAACACGACAATGGGGGTGGAGCGTACATATCGATCGTTAGCTCTCGTCGTGAGTTCCATCAGAAACGATAATGCTAAACTGCAGATTCGCGTCGTTGGGTCGGCAACGCGTGCAATAAAGGCCAACGTTATCTGGCAGTAGCATTGTTTACGGTTCGCTCGAGATTCGACTATGTTTCGCCGATTTTTCTCTCTTTCTCTTTCGTACCGCCGCTTTTCCTCCGCCCTTCTATTTTCAACGACTCGAAACTCGTGTACAACTGTCTGCTCGAAAAAAAAAAAAAAAATACCCCGACAACCCGTCGGATAATTGCGTTCAGAAAACGGAACGAGTCCGTATTTGGCTTCCGGCCGATCTTATCGCTTCTGATATCCCCCTTCTGTCTTTTGCTACCGTCGCATATTAGCCGGAGACTCGAATGAAACCAGACGAAATTCAATTGGACGGTGTTTATCGCAAATAGTGGAAATTGAATTTCGTCATTTGATAGGTTTTAGGGATTACGTAGAGAATTGTAACCGGGTTAATCGAACAGTTTCGAAAGAAATGCAAGGATGTTACGATTTATATAGGTGACATTGTTACTAAGAATGTGAGATG
Source organism: Bombus confusus (assembly GCA_014737475.1). NCBI lineage: Eukaryota > Metazoa > Arthropoda > Insecta > Hymenoptera > Apidae > Bombus > Bombus confusus. The sequence goes on along the minus strand of JACXIV010000040.1, from coordinate 4,585,218 downwards.
ATATTATGAAATACAGACACGAGAAAATTATTTTGTAAGCGGAGGAGAAAATAAGTGAAACAATGCTGTCACGCCATTTTTTCACGGCCGATAAGCCTTACATCTGCATCACGAAACAATTATTTTCCAATAGCAATGCATTGTCCATTGTTTCGCTGTTTTCAAATCAACGATAAATCTTCTACCATTTCGTTTAAAATTAACGAATCTTCCCGACGTCGATAATTGCGTATACTTTATTTAATACAATACAGTATTTAATACGAAAGCATTCAATTTTAAAAAATTATTTCAATAGAATATGATAATGACATCGATACATTTCTAATGACTATTTCGTCATACAGCTAAGAAATATTTAATTCGTATTCAATATCAACGTGAATCGCAGAATTAATTTTTCTTCGAAATAACATTTTTTTAATAATTCCTATCTTATCCAGGAACCGCCAATAAACAAACGATGCAGCATGACAAATGCACTCGCGTTCGTCCACAACCGATGAAATTTTATTTTACGAGTGCATAACATGCAATTGTTCCTGTCAAATTACTCTTCAAACAGTTGGCGAAATGGTATACTGCCGGAGAATAAAAATTTTTCGAAATATCTCTGTCATTCAACACGCACGACCCATTTTCTCGCTCCACCACATGTGCATAAATATTCTTCTCAAGAACGAACGAAACAACGGATGAGAAAACAATAGAATCGGTTAACAGCGTTCCCTAGTTTAAACAAGAAAATGTAATCGGTTTTATATGTACTTTTTCTTTTTTAACCACGAAATGTGAAAACGTGTTGTTCATCGTGTTTCATTCGAAATTTATTAAAAATCCATTTCGAACGGGTGTATAAAATAATGCAGGTCACCACGAGTTTCGGCGTTTGTTTCGCGACATGGAAAGATGTTTCTTCGTTCAACCCGCACCGTTTTATGACAGTTATCGAAGCCCTCCTCCGTTTTCCGATACACCTTTCATTATATGTGCACGCTGCTTTCGTGTGTCATGGAAAATCGGGTGACCCATTCGTCGATTTCTACCGGAGAGAAAAAGACGAGGCAAAGTCGCGATAGAACGATATTTTGCGAAGCTTTTTTTCGACGAGAAAACATTTAAGGCAGTCGATCGTTCCAAAATTTAAGATGAAAAAAATTTAGATGAAAGTATTTGATATTTTGAGGGTCCGAATATTTAGCTTATTTTATTCGTATGGAAAACCAATAGACAAAGCCGTGTAAAGTTCTGACGTTTTAAAGTCTATAACGTTTTACCTCGTAAAACAAATTGTGTAATGAAAAATTGTACATATTAAATGTACTCGTGATGAGCATAAAGTAACAAAAATACAATTCAACAGTTCAAAAATAGTACTCAAAGTTACAATAAAATAAAATCTCTCTTTTTTTTCTAATATTGGCTCATGAACTAAATCCTAAACGTTCTAAAGTCTAACTTTTTACCTCATAAAACAAATTGTGTAATGAGAAATTGTACATATCAAATGTCCTCGTGATGAGCATAAAATAACAAAAATACAATTCAACAGTGCAAACATAGTACTCAAAGTTACAATAGAATAAAATCTCTCTTTTTTTTCTAATATTGGCTCATGAACTAAATCCTAAACGTTCTAAGTCTAACTTTTTACCTTATAAAACAAATTGTGTAATGAGAAATTGTACATATCAAATGTCCTCGTGATGAGCATAAAGTAACAAAAATACAATTCAACAGTGCAAACATATTACTCAAAGTTACAATAGAATAAAATCTCTCTTTTTTTTCTAATATTGGCTCATGAACTAAATACTAAATCTCGATCCAAACAGTACTAGAAAACAGTCAAAGTAGGCAGTAGTCTGTAACTTCGTCAAATGCTTGAATAATATGTCAAGATATTGCTATATAGTTGATATAATATTATATTAAACTCGCGAAAGGGAACAGAGAGTGAAGACGATACAAGTTGAAAGTACCCATACTGTCTTCAAAGTTGACAGAGATATTTGGTCTGAGCCCAATGGAAGTAGCTAGTGAATTTGTCGCGACGTTCGAGTTCTGATAAGCTGCCATCCGTTTGAAACTTAATTCTCGCCCGCTTGTGTTCCGTTTCACCGCGAGTTTTAGTTATTGCTCGAATTAGTGGAGTGCAAGCGCCGGCGAAAGTTCTATAGAACAATTGAATTTACTCCACCCGAGGCCACACTATTTGCACACTTTCCTTGTTATACTTGTATCTTATTGCCGTGTCACTGCTCATACGATCTCTGTAATTTCCGATGGCGCGGTGTTAACTTTCTGCGAAAACGAATCTGCAGGAAAGTGCTCTCTCTCTCTCTCTCTCTCTCTCTCTCTGTTTAAAATCGGGAATTGCTTGCTGAGACTGTGGCTTCTCTTTTTACCAGAGGTAAATTTTATAATAATATATAAGACGTAATTTATTGAATTTGACGACTAAATTATTCGTAAATTTTTCATCCCTTAATATACAAGCTAATTGAGATTAGCTCGCTATTAGACATAAGACGGTAAATACGCTGTTTCGTTTCAGTTCCACTCAGATTTGTAAAGTAAGAATCGCAAGAATCAAACGAGACGCGGAGAAATGATACGAAGGAATGCGATGAAATTCGGTCTACTATAAATTCAATAGCACACCAAGATCAACTTTGCATTGATAAAGGCGGATAACAATACGAAACGCGTAAGTATAAATGCATAGCTTTATGTTTCGTACTTTTCTTAGAACCTTCTAATGAAACACTTATGGACTTTCTGCTACAGGATACAAAACTTGATCTTATCTTTACCTATAAAACACACTAAATTACGGAACGCCCTGTATACTTTGCACAGCGTGATCATTGCCATTAGTTGCATGCAAGTTTAAGATTAATCGTTTGACGCTAAGAAGTTAATCGTATAAAAGAATGTCTGATCTAATGATCTCAAGGGTAATATATCCTTTGTTTCTTTCCAGCTTCTGTCTTTTAAATTCTCAATATATCATCTTCCTCTCACATCCAATCTTCGAACTTTTTGGACTGATTATCAGACTTCTATTCCTGTACCAGAATTCAATGAAAACCATAAACGACGAAGTTTAAGAATAGAACGCAAAACACCGTAATCAATCAAACAGCGAAGTGTAAAAAAAACTAACACGGATCATTTGTTCTGGTTTCATCAACCGCGGAAACTCGATGGAAGAAAGTTGAAACAAAAAGAAGGATATGACGTAAAACTCCGAAGGAAACGGCGAGAAGAACATCGAAGAATAATCAAGGATAGTGAGATAACGGGGTTCATTGTGTGATCCCCGTGGGATAATTCAACTTTCATCTGGGTTTCGCTGATACGACCGGCTGAAGGAAGCCGTAGGTGGCAAGTAATCTTCGAGACGAAGATCGCGGTTGAACGAAGCGGGTAATGTGGCGTTAAACGGCCGCGAGAATTCTTCGGAATATGTGTCAATAAAAATTTGTGGCGTCTCGAGCTCTTTCATCTTTCCTCGCTTTCTTTTTGCGAAGAAACGTTTTGAAAGAGATAAGGATAGTCTTTGAATATTTTGCGTGCTGGGGAATTACGTTGAGCGATAAATTATGTTCAAAATCATATACCAACAGATATTTCTTACAGATCAAAAGAGGTTATAGTTAATATAATATAGAAAACAGGACGCGTAATAATAACGTACATCTGTTAAGAAATGAAAGAAGTTGAGTATGTCCGACTGGATACGATCCGTTTCTACTTATACCGTATCCAATGTCTTTTTCTTTCTAGCGTCTTAACTACACGGATAAATTATTAATAATATATATAAATTATTAATATTAATATATTATTCACACACGTATATAGCTGCCATAATTATTTTACATAATTTATACAAGCCACCACAAGCTTGGATTGTAATTTAGAAATTAAAAGAATACTCGATCTTGCTTTGGCTAAACATATTCCGAAATACAGCGTTCGCGTAAAAGTAACCAATAAATAATTACTCAAATGTCGATCATCGACCACGAATGACGCAAAAGAATTCGTTATTTATCTGCGGTAAAGCTACGAAGTTAAACGACGCAGTTAAAACGCGAGGAAGAAACAGAAAAATAAGCTTCTTTTTCTTCACGCGTATGGAAAAATCGTAAGGTTTCGTCATTTTCGATTCATCTATTCTTAATCTCTGGGATTTGTTTATTCAGCAGACGATGACGCACAACATTGATTCGACGAATTACTTAAATCGGCCCAGCGAAGCCTCGCAAATATGTGGAGTCAGCGCGATCGATACAACATCAACAGAGAGGAGGAATTTCAGCTGGAAATTATCGTGTGCCACGAGCAACCCGATGCAACCGCAATGTTATCATTTCAAGAGGTTAGATGTCGTGATGCTGTATGCCGTATGCCGCATCTTGTTTGCACCTTGGTCGATTTTATGTGATAAGAGCATTTTACACGCCTTGAGATATCGCTACAGCAGCTCGAACGGAAAGCAACTGTACATGGAATTATTTACCTACCGTATGGAAAGCGGTATAACCGGTTTTCTACTTCTAACCGTATAACCGCGTTACAATTGGAGGTGGCGGAAATTTTAAATACCAAAGAGTGTTTATATTTGATCGTGGCAGTTGTGTGAAACGGGAATTGGAGGGTTCGATTTTACATGGAATCTTTGGGTCTCCGAGTCCGAGTAGTTGAAGTAGTAGCTTTAGATTTTTGTTTTCTCCTTTATCAAGTCATGTATAGTTTCGAATTTTAAATAATTTTGAACATTTTATTTTTAAGTATCCGATTATCCAAATATTTAAACTTGCGAGTTGCTTCCGAATTTTCAATTTTTTGATCTTCAACTCGTCGATCTTCGAATTTCCAGACTCGCAGATTCAAATATCGAAGTCTCGAAATGTTTGAATTTCAAATTCTTACACTCTTACGCAAATGGAATTCAGAAATTTCGTAATATTTCTCGTTACATGCTGGATGGAATGATAACAGAAAACAATAGTTTCTGATACGTAATTATTTGCAAATGCAAGCTTATACGAACTTGGCTTCCTAAGCGCTTCATGTGCTTCTTGTGATCGATCATCGACTCAATTACAGGTATATTTTGCAATGAAGTACACGAAGTTCTCAACGCTACTAAATTACTAATTAAAAAAAATATTCTACACAAAGAAATATTCAAAACAATTAATCGCAATTTAATCAAACTCAATTGTCACAAATATAATCGGCTGGCTGAAAAAATAAATAGAAAAATCCAAATTAATTAAAACTATTTCTACTTCTAACCCACTCTAAGATGTGAAACTATCTTCAAACAAAAGCCCTCATTTTTTCAGATGAAATATACGATGGCAGAAACGAGCTCACCATTAACGAGCGTACTAATTACCAGCTGAAATATTAATATTTTTCCAGGCAGCACCTGACGCGTATCGTGAAATTCAGCAATTATCCCATGATACGATACGCTTGAATAGCTGAAACGCACGAACTATCTCTAGTTAATCGCCCGTAATTTATATTGGTCTTGGAATTTTCACGCTGGCCCGATATAGAATATCGTGTTAGATGGAACTATTTGACTCGGCAGTAGTATATGTCGGTCTGAGGTCAGACATGTCGTGATGCGGCTTCCACCTCGTCCTGATTAAACCAGACACCTCTACTTTCTGTCGCAGACGAAGCGAAACGTTTCAAGCATCCCCGAAATTCTCAACTACGCTCATTGCCGCTGGACCAACTGTAATTAACGAAATTGCACGTGTCTGTCTGTAATGCGATTTCACTGTCCAACGAGTTCAGCGACTTTGAAATTTTGATGGGATTAAGACATTTTGATGGAAGGAAGATTGAAATTTGAATATTTTAATACGCCAAAGGAGATAAGACAGTGTTAGACATTATTGGGATAAGAGTTTACTCGAATAAATTAACGAGAAAATAAATTTTTAGAAAATCAAGCAAAAAAAGAAAATAAATCGATAATCCATAATTCGCCCTTGAAATCTAACGAACCGCGAGCAAATAAATCGAAACACCGATTCGAATCTTTTAATAGCCCTAAGAGTTACCGCCTACAAGATCTATTTTGCCACTCGTCAACAGAAGAAAGAGCCGCAGCTAAAGTGCAAGTTTTCTTTTTATCATCGGCATACATTAATAAAAATAGTCGACCCTTTTATGATACAAAGTAGACGAGAGGGCTTTGAGAAAGCTATAAAGAAACATGGCACACAGTAAATTTTATATTTTATTTTATACCATAGGAATTATTAAAATTTATTATGAATAAACATGTACGTAGTATATTTTATATTACGAACATAAATTGCTTATTTTCTTAGTTCTTCCTGCATGTTACTACATTTTACTACATCGCGAAAGAGAGTTGATTTTCACAATATCTGAGCAGATATTAACTTAATCGTTACTATGTAGCATATATATAAAATTGAAATGACGAGTTAACTCATTTTTCCCGATTAATCCTCTTCTGCGTACCAATTGTTATATTTTTTTCGTCCTTCTTTTAGTTTTTAGGGAAAATAATGCAAAACTTCTCATTATTTCATTCTTTGGATGTTTCTATATCAAGGTTAACGCAGAGGTTTTAAATATTAAAGCTTCAGGTTTGCTTACACATTTATCGAATAACCGCAGAATTTTGATTACCCACGTAAGAGTTAAAACATTAAGCATTACAATTACAACAGTTGGCGGACAAGAGAAAGTTTATAAAATAAGAAGCATAAAAAGACACTATAATTTTATAAAATCGAATATATACTAAGAACAATGGATAAACATAATATGTACTACAGAATAGCTGACCGCCACCGTTTCAGTGCAAAAGTTTCTAGTGCAGAAGTTACTAAATTTCATAGTTTATCAATTTCGAACTTTTCCTTATCAGCTACCGTATCTTAAATCTAATCCGCGAAAATCCACTTTCCAAGTCCTACGACACGTACAAAGCGTGCACTCCAGAGGCACTCACGCACAACTGACAAAACATTTCTCGTCCAATTACCAAGCTGGTTACTACAAAGCACCATCGATCCCGCGAACCGACTCAAAGGAAGAAAAAGTTGCCATTGTCGCGGGGCCAACGAACTCCGAGCGAATCTCGACAAAACCGACGACAAAACAGCGCGGAGAACAACGCGGAACGATTCAGAGGAACGTACTCTCCTCTGGCTGATAGTAGGTATTTTCGAACGGACGAAAGGGGAGTTGGTTGTATGCGTCACAGCACGAGGTCGTCGACACCGGCGCGTTTTCCTCCTCCTGGCATCGATCGCGCTTCCTTACTCGAAAAGGGGTGAGAAACGTCGGGTAACACAGCCAGAGGAATATAACGTTTTCAGTTCGGTCCCCTGCGTGCCACCTAATCTTTCACAGGCGAATTCCACCCTCTCGTTCATTCTAATTAATTATCCTGCCTCGTCTCGAACGTCTGACGGTGCGGCATTAGCGAACAAGAGGGATACACTGGGTGATTCGGAAATTGTGACCTGCTTGATGGATTTCTTGAATCTTCCTGGGATTTGGAAAGCCTTAGCTCGGGACGGATGAAACGGGATTTTTCTGATGGAGTTTTCTTGTCATTTATTCGCGATTAAGAACAGAAGTATCAAAATGGTCCAAATGAAGAATTCATAATCTTGCATAGAAATGTTACAAATTTACTAATATCTTGGTAATATCTAAGAAGATATATAGAAATTGTTTAAGAAAATATCGTCTTATTTCTTTTATAATATTTCTTATAATATATATATATATATATACTATGTGGATAAGGTACAAGCTGCACAAATTGAAATCAACGAGCAGAATTTTGGATTATGAAAATTGACGTTAATCGATTTTAATTTCGTTCGTTAAGGTGTAAAGCTACTTTTCATATTTTGCATGAAATTAATTGAATTTGAACTCGGTGTACAAATTAATGATAATTAATTTTAATTTCGCTCGTTTGATTACGTAAAACGTGTAATATTATTGAAAAACGTGGTAACACAACGCGGCTGTTTTAATTTGTTTCTCTTTAAATATATGCATAAAATGATAGAAGTTTAATCTTCACTTTACGCATAAATTTGGATAACTGTGAGAGTTTCAATTTAATCTAAAGTAGCTTTGTCCGTGACTCGGCCTGTAGTCTAGTCAATCATACTAATGAGGATTAACGAGGAGACTTAACAACGGTGTCGAATTAATGAGCAGACGAATACACTCGACAAATTAATCCGGTTTCAAATAATACCTTTAACTACAAAACAAGATGAAAATTGGGGAATTACCAAATCTTGAAATAACTTGACTTTAGCGAAACTTTGGCAGATATTGCTGTTTAAAATTAATACCTTTTCTTCTATAATGACTGTACACGTTCTTTAATTAGACTACGAAGTTTACAAAACTTATCTACAAAAATACTAATATTCATAATGCAATTAATATAAGTAAGTTTAAAATCTATGAAATTAATAGGTATAATAATATAAATGTTGTAGTATAACAATAATTATAATTTAGATTGTAATATAATGTTTATAATGTTATTAACGTAATATAATATTGGTTTTCGAAAAATTTATAAAATTAATGTAATAATATATAATACTGTATCACACACACAATTAGAGATTTCTTATTTCTCGATGTATTTGTTAATGAATTTCAGGATAATTGAGATAAAGTGAAATTTGCGATATAACAAAAACGTAGGGCGAAATTGTGCCAGGTTCGCCTTCAAGCACGGAATATTCGCGAAAAGTATTTAATTTTGTTAGAATGCAGATTCTTTGAAATCCGACATGTTGTTAAATTAAATAGGTTCCATCCTTGTCTACGGTATGCAGGCTAATGTGTACTTCACGCGTTAATTATAGGTGGGATCCTTGTGTTTCGGATTGCGTAGAACACGAAACCAGTCCTGGTTTAATTGATTCCGATTGTATTTGCATTTTCTCATTTGCGTGTATTTACATTTGACCAGTTGAACGAAATAATTGTGTAAATACGCTTACTGTTTGTAAGAACATGTTGTACCAATTGTGTTTATAAATACCTGCGTAATTATAAGATTTTTTTTACTAAATTCATAAGAGCAAGTTATAAAAATTTTTTAATTTTTGCTCTATAAAAGTACGATTAGCAAAACTAATAACTAATATAACTCTCAAAAATAAACTTAATCAATATCTGTAGAAACATCCTTTACCGTATAAAATATTATACCATACCCAAATCTCTCTGAGTATATAAAGAAAAAAAAAAGAAACCTTTCAAAGTATAAAAGTCCCGAATTTGAGTTCCAAACAAACTATATAATTATGTTACAGGTATTTCTATAAATAATAACCAAAGAAATATCATCGATCATCTATTATATTCTAATATCACAGAACTCTCAAACTATTAGCAACCTTCACACACAACATTTCTAAAAAATAATTCTAGTTGAAATCTAGAGAAATTCTTAACCGTACAATGATACCATAAAATTGTAAATATGAAACATCCCTGAAAAATAATTTCTATCAGTCATCTCTAAAGAAAATCTAATAAAATCATTCTAAATAAAATCTAATGAAACACCCCGAACGTTAACACGATATATCACGAAACTCTCGAATCCCTTTAGAGTAGATAAAAAGGAAAAATATAAAATTCCCAGAACTTCGAACGTTAGTTCCTTTAACCAAATCGTATTTCATTGATTTGATTGTTGCGTTAATTCGTTGAATGCCGAGTAAAAACGTTGACCAATTTTCCAAGCGTAAACATTGCGAGGACGATGCGGAAATCAAACAGAGCGAATCGCGTCCGAACTATCGTCCCTAGTTCGGTTCGGTATATTTATCATTCAGCGACGATTCCATAAACTAACCACGGCATACGGCGAGTAAAATGCAATTTATTACGAACGACCTTGCGTTCAGTGACAGCATTATTGCGACCACGACTACCGCGAACACGATCATTGAAACAGGTGTGCTCGCACTTTACACGCATGGTCCCGTGGAAAGTCAGCATCAGTGTGAAATTATGTTGACCGGGCAAGTCCATTATTTGCGGCCTGGTAACGCGGTCACGAAGAAGAAATAGATTTCTAGATAGATTCCACAGGCAATGCTGCGCTTATTTCTCTCCGGTGAACGCCTCGATATACAATTCGATTAGCCTCTGATTGGCCGTCGCTGCTGCACTGCGCATTTTGCTTCGATTACACCCTTCGCAGCTGGGCAATTTTTATATGTTCGATCAACAGTTGCAGGGTAATCTTATGGCAAAAGTTTGCGAAAATAAGGATTTTAGTTTGAAAATAGAACTTACGTACATAAGAAATAGGAAATTTTTATATATTAATCAACAGGGAATTTAAAGGAGCCAAAATGTATAACGCGCTGAACCAATTTCTTGCGTTATATTATTTAATACATTATTTATTTAATAAAATGAAATTTTATTATAGTGAATTATATTTTGTTCTTTAATTCTTCTTTACTTTAATTACGCTCATTTCTATTTCTATTCTCTAACTACTTTCATAAAAATGTGATATTATTCATATAGCAAGCATCGTCTCTTTTTACTTCTATCAGTGAAAGCAGTACTTTCTGCCCATTTCCCTTTTTACTCTCTAATTATCTTCATAAAAGTATGAAACTATTTACACAGTAAGTTCCGTACCCTTTTATCTTTATTAGTGAAAGCATTGCAAGAAATAATTTTCATAAGAATACGCGCATAATTATTAGATTAACTCGTAATGGAGATATTTCTCGAAATATCTCTCCACTCGAGGCATTAATAGGTGTCTACGTTTCCCATTTTTTGAGGGTTGATAAGAGGAACTATTTTTCGAATAAAACAGTTTAACAGAGGATGAAAAATGGATCGTGTAAAAAGATATTATACCGTTGCAGACAGCAGGCCGACAGTTGTTGAGTCCTCCACACTAATAAAATTCCTTTCAGCATAAAGCAAGCTAGATAAGGTCATAAATCACTTTCCAAATTGTCAAGTCTACCTTATCCTTCACCTTACTACATCTATATCACCTTTTTAAAAAAGCAGACATAATCCTATAACAAACTAATCACAGAATGACACTTCCATTACAATGAATAACGCTAAAGATGCTTTTTCCCAAATTTAGTATGAGAGTTCGAGAAATATACAATCAGACGAGAGATGTATTAAAAAACGGCAGAAAATCCAATTTTCTTAAGATGGGTGAAAAAGAGAATTAACGGTAAATTTTAATAACGACGTATTACAAGCAAATATCGATATGGATTCGATAGCGAAGAAATACAGCCGATTTTGAGTAAGGCTTGAAAAAGAGCGGGCTAAATAAAAATGGAAGTAGAGAAAATATCAGATAGAAGTGGAGAAAATATAAAGGAAACTCGAGAGAAAATAGAATCCGTTCGCACGAGCTTGGACATCACACGTATATTTCCTAAGCTTCTCCAGGACGAGGTAAAGATCCTCTAAGATAAAGAGGCAAGAAAACAGGAAACCAAGAATGTCTGAAGAAATCTGACAAGAGAAATATATTTTTTTTTAAAGGAAGAAACATATTTCTTCAACCGTATCTTTATAAAATACGGTTTTATCAACTGATTTCTATAAATCTTTGATTTTTAACGAGATGATCCGACCTGATGTAATATTTAGAATAACAGAGTGATAATTGAATGAAGTAAAATTTTAAAAAGATACGAACATATGAATATCCGATTTCAGATATTATTATGAGAAACGAAAGAGCGTACTGACCATCATGCCCACTGTAATTAAAACATAATTCCATATAAAAATTACATCACAATATAAAACAAAAGCGAACGGTAAAATAATTAATTTATCCCAAGCTGCTCCAATGGTAATCAGACGGAAAACATTCGATACCTACGTTTACTTCTCATTACTCTAAAATAAAAAAGAAGGAGAACGAGAGAGAGAATAAAAAAAGGAAGGAGGAAACGGACAAATCGAACAGCGAGTTACATCGTGTCCCTGTTTCCTATTCCCGCAATGAAAACCGATCGACCGGGCTGACCGGTAGGAGAAGCGACCTCCAGATAAAACCAAGAACGTGTGGTATGCGAACACACGTACCATGCAGGAAAATAGGTCAATAGCGGCGAGAAGAGTTCCGTTTCTCGCAAAATCTGCACGGTGAGCTCGTAAAAAACAACCACCGGCCGATCAGACCGAGCTTTTCGGCCTCTGTCTTTTCCCGAGCTTAACGTCTGATTAATGGCCCGTGGGTTTTTTCGCGATCCCCTCGTAATCGTGTCCCCTCCTCTCTCCTCTGGGAGAGACGCCAGGTTCCGTGGATTACGAGCAACGAGTGAAAGGACGCGTTTGTACAGCGGTTTACGAGCGGTGTTCGTCGACACTCTTTTCCAAACACACGAAGAACACATCAACGATAGATGGCGAAGAGGGGCGAAAGTTTATTTCTGAAGGGTTCCGCTTAGTTTTTTGCTTTTGGAGAAATCGAAGGATTGTGACTGAGCTATTACTTTGGGTTCTACTTAAATAGCTGTTGGGAGAGAGTCGATATTCGGGAATGATTCGGTGAAAAATTGCTGGATAAACGATCTCTTGAATCAACGTGAAATATTTCCTGTTGATAGATTCGTAAAGCTGTTAAGCTTGTAAATGGACACCTATACGGAATAAATGATCTTAATTTCCATGGTAGTATTTCTTATATATTTTATGCTTTATATTATAATTTAATATTAGTAGCAATTTCTTTGGATTTTACTTCTGTAAGAAAAAGTGGAAAACTGATTTTACCAGATCTTTGATTAAAGTCTTCCGAGTAAAATAATAGATAGACGACAAATATTGTTGAGTTAAGAATAATTAAATTTATGATTTTACGATTTAAGAACGTATAAATTATGAATAAATAAATGTATAATTACGTATAATTATGTATAAATAAGAAATGTACGAATCTAAAATATCTCCCTGAAAAATGACTTACTATCTGATAATCTAGTGATTCATTAAGAGCAATTGTTGCTTTTTATTGCTCTAATCGGAACGGAAGAGTGTTATTAGTTATAATACTTTTTATGAGACGAAAGAAAGATTCTGAGTTGATTCTTGTTCTTCCTTGCATAACAATTGTGGGAAGTATTATTATGCATTTTGGATATTGAATTTGAGTATGTGTTTTCTTCGCGTGACTTCTGTGTTATTTTGGACGTTGATGGTAAAGTATAATGGGTGTATCGATTGCGTTGTTCGGAGTTTGAATATTCTGAAGTATTATGGAAGAACTTTAGACTCAACTAGGTGGAAACTTCTATCCGGTACTTTGTAACGGGTTGCAAATAAACTAGGACGTCGTAACGATAAATAGCTCCTCTACGTATAGCACGAACTGTCGTCAAGTCTTTTCTAAGGAATTTATTACAACGATAATTTAAGAGGAATCTAACTATTAACATAATAATAGTCACCTATGAAATACGAATTTCATCTCTGCCAACGAATACACTTTGATCTATTCAAGGTTGAAGTCTTGTTAGAGGACGATCTCCAGGGGTAATAAATTTTGAAATCTTGACCGTTGTGATTCTGTAGACTGTTCTCAATTTCCAGTTTAACTTTGAACGTTCAATTTTCATGAATAATTATTTCTATCGCAGACTATGAATTATTAAACACAAAAAGGAAAGCAATAGAAAGGATTGCCTTTTGTATGCTCTTTCCATTTCTTTTTTCTATAATTATTTTGTCTTATCAATTTGCCACTGGTTTATGCATTTTAATGGCGTTCATATACGGTTGCTTCAATTCGATAAAAATATTCGAATGCCTATAAACGACAATACAGTTAATTTCGAATTTATACATGGCTTTATACACCTCAAACGAATTCGAACAAACACAGTAAATTCATCAACTGTTCAAAGGTCTAGACCAACGTTCAACCTTCAAAGAACTTCAAATTAATATCAACGATATACCTAATAAATAATCAAGATAATCGTCATTTAATGAACCACAGAGCGCTAGTTTCGTAATTGATAATTAATAATTATTGTGTATTTTCGTGCACAGATCTGTACGACTCTAGTTCATATTCCATTAACCGCCGCCATTTCATCGAATTCACATCCGCCGTGTACATGGAAATACCACATATCGTAACCTTTGATGATCAAAAATGTTAGCCAGCAATATATACACCACCATTCAACATATCGCCGTTCTCTTATTTTTCGAACTAAGTTGCAACGCGTGGATCTTAAAAATTACGCGTCCCATTTACCATTGAGAGGCCCACGCGTCGCTTTGTCGACGAATTTTTATCAAATCCAGTACGTTTCTGTCGGTGACCGTGATTTAATTAACGTTCTTGTCTCGTGATTTTAATTAATTGCACGCGAATGGAAACGTTTCTCCCGCGTGTACAAAGTGGAAATGACACAAGTGGACTGGTCTTGAAGGCACGATGCGGGGTACAAAGAAACTTGAGAGAGCGCTTCTGGAAAAATGGCTCGATAAACGAGTAGGTTTGGTCTGTTGCTTTAACGAGGAGAATGCTATTTTTGTTACCTGCAAATGGCCAGCTGATTAATGGCATCTTGCATTAGATTAAGATAATATCAGGTCAAGTGATACGGTTCTCTGTCCATTCGATTATTTTCTTGGGAAAAATGCCTTTTCTCCGGGATACACTAGAAAGAACTCTCGTGTACCCACTACGTCTTTGTTTAGCGTCTTTTTGCGTCCTAATTTTTGTCCAGTTCGGATCTTTATATTGAGAGTTGTCAGATATATTTAATAAAATTAAACGCAATTTTGAAAGTGTTTCGTGTTTGAAAATAAGTATGCCAACCCACTGAAGTTTTTAATTCATCAGTAGAGAAATATGAAAAAATAGATAATCTTTCAAGAAAAATCTATGGAGAAGTAACTTTTGCACTAATTATCTATTCATCAGAAACAACAGAGTTTTTCTATATTTTAAAAATAGCAATTTCAGAACAACAGAGATTTAATATTGTTAAATTAATTTCCATGGCGAGTGTCTACGATATATCAACCTTAATCTGCTTTTTAAAGAGAGGAAAACTTTTTCATATTTTTCAAACAACAGAACAGGATTGAATAAATCAAATTCATTTCTAAATAACATTTTACGATAATTAATTGTTATTAAATACTTATTATTATTATTATTATTATTATTATTATATTATAATTATTGAATATTTGCCTTGCACAAAAATTTTCTTACATTTTCAAAAAGACAATTTTCAAAACCACTGGGTCGGATACCGCCTAACAATTGTTATAACGATGCTAATGATATCGTTTGTGATATCGAAATCGAACCAGTATCTTTTACAGGAAAAAAAGCGGAATAAATAAAATGATATGGTAGAAATGTAACGCGAGCGTGGCGATCCAATATCGAACAGAATTTCTTTGCATTTCGCGCTTGAAATCGCGAACATGGTCGAATCCAGCGACTTGCGCAATATTCGCTGGTTAATGCGGCAAACGGCCATTCTTTTTATCAGTATGTTGGAAACAGCTGCGATTCACAGCTGCAGCTGCGATCGGCAAAACGTTTAGTACGATTTGCGGCCAGGATTCCCAGGAAAAAAAGACGGCCAAATGAACAGTATAATCGAGCCTAACCGTCCTATCGATTTGCGCGTTTTTCACTGTTGAAATTGTTTCCCGGATGGCACCGTGTTTCTTGATTTCTGCCCCTCTTCTTTCTTTGCCCGTTTGTAGAAATTGGCGAAAAAAGTATTTCATTGAAACAGATATACGAGCATAACTAACTTTAATCAAAGATTGGATAAAGCATAGACAAAATATACTATCCGGACTGAAAGATTTCTGATCTGGATGCGTTGTGGTATTTTAGGTCGTTAAGATCGAAAACGAGGGTCTTTTTCCGCAATTGAACGGTTTTCAAAATTCAGTTTCATGAACGTTTGGCCGACGAAGGTCTTAACCATTGAAATTCGCGCAAGGCCGTGATCATAAAGAGCGCTGATCAAAAGCTATGCGAAATTTATGGCACAGCCCATGCCAATGCTCCAAATGCCCATTTTGCCGTATACCATTTACTGCTCGCTGTATATCATCATGGTTTATCGAAGAATGGACCGTAACACAAACCTAATCCCATAGATTCAACTTCAATTCCACGATTCAAATGCATACAGAGTGAGCCATGCAGTAGGTTAAGAGCACCGAATTCTAAAAAAAGTATCGTGAAAATCGACGAGGACATCGCACATCAACAGGTTGGTGGAAAATTTTTCTCCGTAAAAAATGATCTTTATTTTCGGCTATGGTAACCATAAAAAGCCCTAGCAGGTGTCATTCTAGCCGAATACTTTACAGTTCTGATACTATACAAGAGCCTGTAGCATTTTGGATGAAAAGATAATGTATTAAAGTTATGAGTAGATAAAAGTATCATAATTGATTGTATTGATACAAGCGTGATGGAATCAACGAAATAATCCTAATAGAAACTGATCATAGAAATAGCGAAATTTATGTAACTATGATTGGAAGATAAATTTCTGATTAAATATTACGATTGTTACGATAAAATGTAACGTTGTCACAATTGAAAAGAGGACAAATAATGGAAAAAATAAGAGAATTGAAATTCCTGTTATTAAGAAAACTTTTGTTTCTACTGATTATTCCTATTAGAGAGTTTCTGAATAAACTCTGAATAAAATTTCTCAATACGATTCATCTCAGTTTTTTAATTGAATAAACTTTTAACCGGATCTGTTTAATTTTGTCACACATGTCGCAATTTACATCTAGATAACGTTATTTAAATACAGCATGCGTGCTTCTATAACGATGTATAGTAACATATTTATTTCTGAATACAAAATATATGTATAATTATGAAGTAATAATAAAACAGCTTTTAATCGTATTAGCACAGAACGCGCCAACTATACAGCGAAAGCTTGTGACATTTTATCTTAATAAAAATGTCTTTCATACAGGATATGCTTGAAGCTGGAAAGACTTTTGTAGATGTTTATACGTCTATATATTGCCAAGACATATTTTATTTTTCTCGATGAATACCACAAAATATTAGATCTTTTCTTTGCAACAGTCTATATGCACGACGCTTAAATGCTTCTCGCAGATGACACAAAGTTAATTATTTTCGTCGACGAATGCGATTAAGCGACAAAAATACCCTATGCGGTAGGCGAAGCGCGAATTTTAAGCGAATTATCCCCGTCTGGCCAGTAATATTCACATTTCATCGTGGAAATCAGCGTCAACGAAGTCCATGAAAATGCGACACTAATTAGCCGTCAATGTCGCCACGAATGATCCCCTGGCTCGCTGTCGCGCTCTGACCGATAATTGCCCACAGTTTCAATTTCATGAAATGATTCTGTCGCGGGATATATCGGCATTTCTGCCATTGCTAATGTACGCACAGAACAATTTCATTTTCCATGGCAATACTTTTAACATTGATGCGTGCGCTGATATTAGTTTAATATTTTAATACGTAGCATTGGAGGAGATTAACGAAATATTCGTATATTCACTTTGTTGTATCCGTATGATGTTCTTTTACGTAGCTATTATGGGTTTATACGGACAGATTCAAACTTTAATTAATTCAGATTAAAATATCTTTATGTACAGTGGCTAGGGATAGTATTGGCACACCATGGATGGTATTTATTATAGCATTCACATACTGATTAATATAAGGTGCAAGTATATTCGTATCATCTAGTAATGCTTTTATATGATTACGAAAATTTGATATTACGAAGATGAAATATATAAAAACCAATAAAAAGACACTTTATGGAAATATAGAGGTATGTATTAGATTGCCCCAAAAGTTTCTTTAGTTCTATAAGGAAATAATAGGTGCACAATATGTTTTATTTTGTTATTTTATAGAATTATGTATGATCCATTTTGTTCTATTAAGATAAAGACCACAACACTTGACAGATTAGATTTCATGTTTGTATAAAAATGCATTGTTGTAAAAGACATGTTTGTAAGGGAAAGACATTTTTGGGACAATCTAATACTAATCTGATATTTTTTGTAGCCATTATATGCGTGTTTCAATGGCCGAAATTTTTAAATAATAAAATAATCTAATTTCCCTATTGATCGATTTTTCCAATATTCGTATCCTTCTACCTACGCCAATTAACGATTGCACCACTATTCCAGTTTCCGAACTCTTTCTTATCTACCTATAACAATACACACTACGACTATTGTAGCATCCATTTTCCTAACCTGTGCTCGCTACACTTACTTTCCACAAATTTGCATCCATTTTCTAAAATTACCAAGTACGCGCGCAGTGTTTTCGCGCGACGCCGAGACGAGACATATTCGCGGGAAAATTGTCTGTCAAGCAGAAAAGCCCGGTGTGTTTCGAGATTTCGTTTGTCGCGCTATATTTACCGGGCGGCAAAGCGAGTTTGCAATTTTGCCGGAGACGGCCGTCGCAGCTGGTGGTTGCGAGAGGAATAAACGGCTGGTCGAGGCGCGACCAAACGCTCCGCGGAAACGAAGGGAGCGCAAAAAGCTTTCAGCCGTCGCCGGTAAATAGTGAAGCGACTGTTCCACCAATGTGCATTATGCAAAACAACACGACCGCGTACACCGGTCGGATTCGCGGCGAATGAAAACGAAACGAAACCAGAGAAACAGAAAAAGAGAGAGAGAGAAAGAGAGAGGCAGAGCTATAGGCGAATCACGCGTATCGTGCAGTGTTCCTGTACACTGTTCTCTGTTCTTCTGGGTGTAATAAACAGAATGGAGAATTTTCTGGGAAACATACGAGGGCATCCTTTTTTCCCTCGAATATCGTGCCAATAATTGAGTTTTGGATAAGCATGGAAGTTCTGAGAAAAGTTTTGTCTTGTAATTTGCTGGTTTGGGTGCGAGCACAGGATTGTTCCTTCTCTAGAGAAAAGAATAGAGAATTTTCAGGCAGAGTTATGAAAGGTATCTTCTTCCTTCTGCAACCTTCTGTTGTTCCGATAACTGAATTCTGGACGAATAGGGAAAACATTTTGCTTCTTTATTTGCCGTGTTAGATTTGGATCTAACCGATCTTT
Organism: Bombus confusus; assembly: GCA_014737475.1. Lineage (NCBI taxonomy): Eukaryota > Metazoa > Arthropoda > Insecta > Hymenoptera > Apidae > Bombus > Bombus confusus. The sequence continues at coordinate 4,566,025 of JACXIV010000040.1, read as the reverse complement.
ATTAAGGAATTTTATTTGTTTGAATTGGTAGTACTTTAAGATATCTTTGTAATAAACAGTATAATAGTCCTGACAAGGAAATACAAACTCAAGATATATGAAATATTTCGTCTATTTCATATCCTACATCTGTATCATAACCGCATTGGTATACGGCAACACACGGACCATTCGTTTCTTATGCTAGACTCATATTTTCCTTTATCGCAGCTCATTTCACTTCTTGCGACGCTATAGCCTGCAGAAATGGCACTGTGTACCAATCTTCGCTCATATTCATTCACTTCTGCACACGACGTGGAAAAATCCCACGATATTTAACGAAAGTCATCCACGACGATTCTTCAGCCATTTATTTCATGAAATGTAAATATAACTTAAAGAATATTTTTTTTAAATATTCCAATCCTAACGATTCATTCAAATTAACTTTTACTATTTATAACTGCAATTAAAAGGACTATTATTATCACTTTTTTTTTACGAACTTATAATTTTTTATATATGTTTATAATGATAGCGAAGAATTCAATGTAAGTATACACATACGTATATGTATATATAAAAATGTATTTATACTAAAAATATACTGTAGTATTTGTAGACATTTATATATAAATAATTACAAACATTTGAAATTCGGCGTTAAATTAACTTGAACTATAATTGTTATAACGGAAATTTCCTTTCTCCCTCCTACCGAATATCATAGGATATATCACATCCTATCAGAAATATCATAGCCGTAATAGAATGCTACGCCAATGAATTATCATTACGAAACAAACATCAATAAATAATTTTCGTTATGAATACGATTAATCCATAATATAAGCCCCTTGACGTTAGCCGATGTATCTGACACGGTATATGTTTCCCGTATCAGAACGATGACGTGCTAGAAACTTCGTTTGACGTCAATGAAATAACGTTTATTATTAACGAAATATATTCTATTTTAATTTTATAAACCTCAAAACAATTTTTTACGAACGGGAGGAGAATTGTGTGTCAAAATAATTCAGCAAAATAATTATAGAGGAAAACGTTGATGTTAGAGATATCAAACTATATCAAACTAAACCAATATTAAATCGCTTATTACGGAAGCTGATCATTCTTTGAAACAAATAGAATTTTTGACAATTTCGTAGTTCTGACAGATATTAGAAGGCACGATTAGCGTTTAATTTTTCAGAAAACGAATAACATCGTTCAAGTTGATGAATCTGACTTCAGCGTGACTCAATTATTAACCAATCCGATGTTTTCACTATAATCGCTCCGAGCTGTTCAAAGCCAGCGAATCGCATGACGTTGAACGATTATAATCACGCGCAGAAAAGATTAAAACCTGGTCAGAATACTACAGAACCTTGCTATATCGATTCGTTCAACTACGAATCACTCAACTTGATAGAAACGCTATTTCGCGACATCAGAAGAGCGAATCAAACGTTTTCTAGTCGATGGACACCCGTGCGATTAAAAGCGCAGTGAAAGAACGATAATAAAATGGCAAATGGCCACGATCAAGATTATTATAAAGCGGTCAGGAACGAAAAGAAGGGACGCGTCCACGACTTTGAGATCCCCGTCAAACCGCCTCGCTCTCCGCAAAACTCTCGAGCTTCTGCACGCTCCCTCGGGCTTCATTAGCGTGCGTCATAAAGCACCAACTGCGCGAACAACATTTTTTTCCACGCTATAAATCACCGCAAAAAAGTATTTTTGCGCCCTTCTGTAGAGTATTCAGGGGATTGTTTGAATATCGGTTGATCGTTGCGCCCAAAGGGACGAACGATTATCTTCGGATATTCCTTTCGTGATAGAGAGAACTACAAACTGATTGACACATATGCCAAGACGATAGAAGAAGATAATTGCACAATAAAGCTTTAATCTAGAAATATCGAACTATAATAAATCGATGAATTAAAATTGAGAATTCAAAAGCCAAACTGATCATGAGTTTTGCAATGAAAGAGTGAAAAAATTACGGTGCTTTTAGTAAAGTTAATTGATATTGAAATAGAAATATACTATCGCTTAAAATGGATACTTGCCAATTTTTGATAAAGTGTACAATAATTTGGAAATTTGACAAAATTCATGTAACGTCTTCGAACATTGCAAATTAAGGTTATCCAAATTTTGGCAAGTAATTTATTTAGCTGTATTCTGCAGTGAATAGTACAAAGTAAAACACATGAAATACAACGTTATGTTCGAACTAGCCTAACCGCGAAAGATTCACGTTTATACAGCAAGGATTAAAAATCTAGAACGTGGACAGAAATTTGTTTCACCTATTCAGCATCGTAACGAATAGTACACTTTGGATATATTCTGTACTTCTGTGTACTATGAGCAATTTCACGCTTCCATAAATATATACAAATCCGCAATCAGTTAATGGCCAAGAATAACTAATACCCAAAGAAACACGATACCATCTTCCATTACTCCGTGCCGCAAACCAATTCCATCGTCATCGATTAACGGCTAAACCTATTAATGAAAATGCAGCATAAATGTTCCCCAAATACGTATAACGGGAGGTAGAAACTCCGAATCGACACGATCGTTTCGCGGTCGAAGTTTGCAGAATAACCGGGATCTTCGAATTAGAAATTAATAATAGGATAACGGCCGGTTCATAATTATCGCGATCAATATGTATTCGCCTGTGTGCCGGATAATTGCAGGTTTAATTACGAGAATCTAACATTTCCTCGTGCTTGCGCACGTAATGTCCAGTCACGATTAAAACGGCGAAACAGAGGCAGAAATTCACCCACGTAGAACCATCAAATACAGCGTATATTTTCGCGACAACGAAACCACCCACGGAGTTCTTGGATGTCGAGCAATTATCTGACCGTGTGACGCAGCCACCTTTAATAATAACGTCGCGCGGACATTTCGTGAATTTTCTATTTAAACGACGCAGAGCAGCAATACGGAAATTCATCATAACAGGATTACCTCGGCTTATTTTTCCTGATTCCAATCTTAATTGAAATTAAGAAGAATTAACTGAAATCAATTAACCGAAACAATCTGGTTTTTAAGAAAGTCAGGTTTAGTAGGATTTATTATCGCACAGTGTTACGTCGATGACTTAGTGGACAAATATCGTTATGCTCGCTTTTAACATTTTCCAGTAAACCAGGTTTAATAATTCAATTGTATTTTATAATTAAATACGTTTCGATTTGTATTTATCTTTATCAATACTGTTATAAAATTCGTTGCAAACTGTGCATTGATTCCTTTTAGAAACATTAAATGTGGATCGTTCTTCTTGAAAATATCTGCACATACGCTAAATATATAATCAAGAAAAATATTATTCTTAGCAAATTTATGAAGTAGATATAAATGTGAGTTTTACACAACATAGAGAAACAATCAACAACTATTTGCATATAAAGATTTAAATTTCACAATAGGTGGATCTACAATATTTATGCGGTTAGCCGCCGATATCGTAAGTCTTCCTGGGGTTGCCAAATCTACTTGTTTCTTAGCTGCATGTGTTTCAAGATTACCAATTTGTCTTTCTTCCTATTTCAATCCAATTTTCTCGTTCGTGATATGCAATTAATTTCATGAATACAAATTCGTGAAACAACATAATTAATAGTTTAATACACAAAGCGCAATTTACAAGAGAAGGAAAATAAAGATGTATTATATGTACAATAATATATTCGCTCTTCTAATTTCATTTTAGAAAAGGATTCGATAACATTAATATATTTAACAATGTCTATAGTTCACAAATTTTGCCATGCATTTATTTGTTTTTATTATATTTGATAATGAAGAGTACACACATTTATGTGCGATATATTTATTAATCAGTTTATAAGTCGTTAATCAGAAATCACATAAAAATGCACGAGTACTTAATGAGTTGTCACTCACAATTTTACGCTTGCATATAAAATCAACCCTCGAATGATATCTTGATTATATTTCCACCTATACATTTCAACTGCTGTTACTCACGATAACCATCATTCTCCAGTTTCCGCCTTCCTTGATTATCAAATTCCACAACAATTTCTGGATAATCATATCAACCCTTGTTAACAAACTATTCTCGTACACTGTCCAAACATTATCAATCTTTGTCTAACGAAACAATAATTATTCACCTACAATAGCCCCACCATCTCCGACCCTCTTTTCCATCCAAAGAACCGTCTCGTTGATGTCCCTCGCAAATGAAAGCCAGGCCACGGTATTACGAATGAAGCCGCATAAATAGTACGTCCCGACGCGACGCATTCTCTCGCTCATTCCCATTCAGAGCATGTGTCTACGTTTCCGCGATTTCGCGTTTTCGTCCGTGTAAGAAACGAGTTGAACCGTAATTGGCGGCGAGCATTTTCATTCGGGGTGCAACGGTACCGAAGGGAGCCATTGTTGAAACAACAACGAATCGTTCTTAATGCGCCGAGTGCGTGCCTTTTATTGCATACGACGATGCCTCTTCGAAAGAGCTTCGACTCGATGGACTACGAGTTTGAAAAGTGATTGCTGTTTCTCGATAAGTTTTTACGCAGGAGGGAAATTTTTTCACAAGGCTACGGGAAAAAACGTGACGAATAGACTGTGAATTTGTATGCATTCGTGGGAAATTTGAAGGTGCAAAGATGTACAAATTGTACATAATATGCAAAAATATATAGAATATTCGAACTATAGTACTCATTGTAATATTTAGTAGGATTACCAATTTGTTACTTTTCCGCAGAACGGTATTCGCGATTGTATAATTACGTTTATTAATATTCTTTGATACACTCATGTAGCAAACATTCTGCCACAGTTAAGTGTTTTGTTTTTCCGCTTGCACTCCAACTCCTGCCGATGATTTTCTATCTGGATTCCATCTTTTTAATTACCTTCGTAAAAATACGAATCTGCGTAAATATCGACAGTCCAATGATAAGTTACATTTTTCCTTTTTTTATAAGGTAGCTATTGCTTAATTTAATACACTATGGGTAAAAAGGAAGTGTTGTTAAGGCCAGCATATATCACATAATATCGATTTACCTGATTTTAGAATTAGATTTAGAATATGATTTTATAATTTTGCATCTTTTCAAGCCTCTTGAACGTTTAAAAAATGTTCATTGTTATAACATCAGTTAATATCATTGAGTCACAAATCTTCATGGATTCGCCTATTCTCGAACAATTTGTATTTGTATCTTATATCTTCGAATTTAACAAATTTTTTTCCCCGTTTTAAATATATCATATCAAAGTATTCCCGCGTAGCTGACAACCAACACCCGAGTCGGAAAATTAACAAAAATAAACTTAAAATGCAGTCGCACGGATTCCCGCACCGAACGCTTCACTTCAACGAGAATGCGGATTATCCTGCGGCGTACTGATAACTGATTGCGCGATAAATAACACGACCTTGCGATGAAAATTCTTATGAAACAACAAATCATATGCAACTCGCGTGGAAAACAATTAATGAAGAACGAAAACGTCGTTGATTTGTTTCGTGCACCGATTTCCCGTTTCCAGAATGCTACACTTCTCGTTTGGTTAATTCGATTTCTCCAGCGACTCGATAATTGCACTTTATGCTCGTCGTTTGCTTCGTGTTTGCAACAAACGGAACGTGAGTGTAATAAAATTCAAAACGCTGTTCTGGATCGGTAATTTCGAATGACATGCAAATTTGCAGGAATATTTGTTTCATATTCGTCAGTTTTCGAATACTGAAAAACCTCTTTTTTTTTAGTAGCGAACGTGATATGGTTGTGAATATGTATGTGGACATGAAAAAGATGAGTATGGGTCTGAAAAGGAACATGAATTTAAAAATGTTTCGTATCTTTTTCACTTTTTTTCTTTTTAGAAAGATAGCGCTATATATTTTAACACTTCCGCTGTTACCGACGCACATGTTGCCCCGTTTCAAATATCTAAATAATGCTTTTGACGTAAGTAGCGCGTCTTTGTTCCTGTGCGTTTCGACAAAATGACTTACAATTGACATTACAGGCAAAACACACGATAAACAATTTTAAAATTCAATTAAAACAATGAATAGCGCATTAAAATATACATTTCGTTCGTCGGAAATATTTTTATTTCAAATAATACAAATAATAACGTTTAAGTAAATTTGGACTGGAAACCCTTCTAACTTCGTGCTTTTTCAAATATTTTTCCCCTGTTCTCGTGACGAAAGACGTTCCTTTTACGCGTGAATTTTATTTTTAGCGATTCTTTTGGCACGTGTTCGTCGACTGGTAACGTGCTTGGCAAAAATCAAGAAAAATTCGTTCCCCGAACGAATCGGCGCGTCATCGTTTACACAGCTTCTACCAAACGAAAAATAGCATAGACAATAGCAGCTCGTTTGGAATACACGTGTAGGAACCAAGTGAAATGACGCAAAATTCACGCAACTAAAGAATGTCTCCATTAATGTCTCCGTCTATTTATAACTCTGCACGTGTCATATTTTCACTTTGTGAGTTCGCGTGATTCATAGCTCGATTCGACGCTGTATTTGCACTAAATGATATTTAAGCTTCCGTGTTTCTGGTGCGATAAACGAACAACTTCGTACGATCCGGAGGCAATTACGAAGGCTGCAGAAAAATCGTTAGAAACATCGTGACTGGCGTCGTTCCAGGCAGACTCGTGAACCTGGATTTTCGAACGAATTTAAACTTTTCGCATAGCGTATTAATATATCCATGATACATGGAAGCTTCCAAGCGTTCGTCTCGCTGCGTCATCCATTCATGAAGTTTTCCGAAGCGCTGAGACCATGTTCTACTTCTCAATAACTTCATTCTTCTCGCTATATTTATTGACGTTTACTCTGTTTTTGCCTGAAATATTTTAAGTCGAAGAAAATGCTGTTCTTTGAACTTCGGTAACTTCTCTTTTTAAATACGCTTGATATATTAGATCGATTCACAAACACGTACATACACCGTATAATATAAAAGTCCTATTATATCAGAGACAGATCTTTATTAACTTGTTTCTCGTAAATAAAAATTCTTGCTCTGATGAAACGAATAAATTCGGGATAAACGTCCAGAAAAAGGAAAACACGCTTCATAGATTTTCATACATTCTACAGATTTCGAAATACCAAGTACCAAATAGCAATTCCATCTCACCTTAATCGAAACAGGAATCGCGTGTTATTGTTCATTAAACGATTTTAAATAAAAATCTGACTGAAAAATTCCACACTTTCACATACGAAGAAGACACAACAGTTGGCGAATTTATCATCGGCATTGCAGATGTTGTATTTCAGTAGAAATATTAAGAGAAGGAGAACTGGGACGCACGAGTCTCGAAATTCGGTGGACGGCGCCTCGTGATTCATCAATGAAAAATTCGACCCAGTTGTCACAGAGCGGCCGGCATTAATAAGCTTCGCAAATCCGGCGAGGAACTCGAAGAACTCGAACTCGACCTCGACCCGAGTCGCGACTGCCAAACAGGCTTCTTCGTCACCCTACTTCGTTCTCGCGCCGATTTTTCTCGATTATTTTACCATCGAACCAAAATCAGGCAAACATTTTTCTTTACTTTTACGAGACTCATAAGATCGTTATTTTTATGATGAAAACTTTGCGGCTGAAAATTCTGAGAAATTAAGGAATTACTTCAACTATTTCTGTCTGTTTCCGATCTGATGCCAATATTACGAAGTTCTCGAGATTCCTTACGTTACTTCGTGATTCGTATTTTCTTGGAATTTTTGAATAATATTTTGCAGACATTCCCGCTTCTAAAATATAATTATTTTACATTTGGGAATTTCGCATTTTGTATCGTCGATCGTTTAAATCGAATATAGAGGAAACCTGGTTAATTTCGTGATATTAAAAGTTACTCTTATTAGAAAATTCTAAATTTAAGACAAAGAAAAATATGGTACTTTTTTTTACTATGGAAAATGATCTCATGGGATATTGTATATAGTTGATCAATTAATTTAAATTCCTTATACCTTTAAATTGACTGTTTTGTAACTACCTTTTTATAGCATGTACCTAAACCGAAAATCTCGTGTTTTTTCGCAAAATGAAGCTAGCACATTCTATGAATACAAATAAGCGAAAATGTTATATAAACATAGGTTCGCAAATGTTTTATCGAAAGGTTAATTTTAAGTTAGAAGTTCATTTATCAAAAGGTTATGACAAAAATACGAAACGATTACGTTTTGCAGAAAAAGCTAGGGCTACGCTGTATAATAAAATATTTCTACTAGTTCAAACTGCTTTCAATTTCAATTTATTTGGATATAAGAAAAGAACAGAATTGAGAGGCAACTTTAGGGGGAAAATGGCGCTCTGTTATTCACCACTCTGCTCGATTTTAATAATCGGTAATTTATACGCGTTCAGAGGAGATGGTTTTCCTGCGGAAGTTCGTAGGAAGCTTCGTGGATCCCTTCTTTAATCTCGAGGAACTTTTTGCCCGGCCGCGACTACGAGACTGCGCTGCGCAATTCTCGCGAGGGGCGATCGAATTAATTCAGCTTCGACAAAAAGACGAACCGCACCCTTCGAAGTTTCAGAACACCTTCTTCCGCTTTAAAACAGAACCACACCGGGTGAATTGTCGTTTCTTAAATCGATGCCGTAAATTAAAGCCAGCCAACGACCAAAATCCTTTCGAGATTCCTTTCGCCCCGGTTAAATGTTCCGAACGATCCCAGAATTCTCGGATAACGGAACCAGAGAGAAATTCGTTCTTTCTCCTTTTTATTTGAAATCTTCTTAGACCATTACACCGAAAAGATTCGAGAATGCGAATCAGTGTAATTAAATCATTCTTTTCTCTTTGAATTGCTAAGTGGCGACGTCTTAAATATATGACTTTTAGAATAAAATACATTTCAAATGTATTAGTAGACAGAAATATTTTTAAATTATTAATTTATGTATCTGTGTTATGTCAGAAGCTCTGATTCTAAAATATAGAATAATGGCCAAGTTTTAAATAATAAAATAGTAATCGATTTTTCAATGTCTTAAGAGCTCCATCTCAATGTTTTGTGTTTTCTCATTTAAAAGAAGGACTTGTTGTTCAACCATGCTAAGACAAAAATTCAATACGATCTTCATCTTCATTAATGCATTTTTAATGTTTACACGATATTAATTCTTTTGTATTTACTTCTTACTCGTACATAATTCTCTTAATACTTCTATAATGTTTTATTCAAATTCTTTTATTTCATTTTTTACAAGCTTATTACATTTCATTCACTTTGACGCCTTATTAAATAACATAATTTACACTCCAATACATGCATAAATACCTGCAAACCGTTCAATAGCTGAAATATCAAAAAGCTGAAGCATTTTTTGAATTGCCACTCTTTTTACGCTCTAAAAATTCACGACTGTGAAAATCACTCAGGTGAGCAAGGTATATCGAATTCTAACATCGACAATAAAAAAAGAGGTTGTTTTTTAAATACCAATCGTACGGTTCACAGGTCAAAGGTGAACATATCAAAAGGTTTACCCTCAACATTTAACAAGGACAAAGTTTAGGGGGCGGGACATGCTTGTGATTCGATTTTGCAGTGTATTTCTCAGTTTCGTGATGAAATTCGATTGGAAATTTTCTGGATGGTTGAACAATCGATTAGATACACGATGACGCGACGAAGCGACGCTGTTGATTCTATATAACGATGGTTGATTAGAAGTTCAAGTTCACGAGAGCTCGAATTTTCCGCAGCTACTTCAATCATCCCTGTTTAGTCGATAATGAACTACACCTATCGGTTTCAATGAAGAGTCATAATACGATGAATTGTTAAATTACGTTAGCACCTCTATTTTATACGAGAAAATCGGAATAACGGCAGAGAATTAATTGCATTTCGTAAATTATTTCAATCGAATATTTCCTTGAATATTCACGTATAGTTATAAAAATCGATGATCCTTGAAAATAAAAATTTAAAGATTCAGATTTAAAGATTTCAAAGAGAAAGAAAACAATTTTTAATTTGGACGCGTAAGAGTTCTAAGCTTCTTAAATTTGAAAATTTTATTTCAAAAGTTTGCAGGTACGAACATTTGATGAGTCGAAAATTTAGAAACTCGGAAGGTTGTAAATACGAAAAAAACTGGATTTGCAAATTCACGATCGAATTTTTTTCGTAAAAATTTTCCATGTCCTGTTCACATGCGTTATTCACACAAAAATTAATTCGACATGGTCATTTTAAAACATCGAAATGATTACTTGGCAATTTCACGCCAACAGCGGGCTCGCAGCGAAACGCTTTCAATTCCAGCGATTATTAAACCGCAATTATCAGGTGGCTTTTGAAAAACGGTGAAATCCATTTCACAGTGAGGTGTTTAAAACCACTGGCAATCACATTTTCAATTAATTGATATTCGGCGAGAATCGAGCTACTTTCCAGGTCACTTTCGTTTGATGAACGACTCTGACAGACAGTTTTGTGTAATATGAATACTCTGTCAAAAAAAATAGAAATCTATTGAACAGAAATTAAAGGCGGCGGAGTATACTTTTTCGCCTTTTTTTTTTTTTTTTTTTTTGAAGAAAAGAAGAAAGAAAAGAAAATAAATACGTTTAAGAGTCGGTTGTGTTCTGTTTTGACCCCTTTGATTCGTTATAATTCGGTGAAAAGAAACGAGAAGAAAGATGTAGAGCAAAAAACTGCACGCGAACCGATAAATAAACCACCTCGCTCGTTAAATAACGAAAAACATCGAGCGAGAGATATCAATATTTGCGCTGCGGTTCAAAAGTGATCCATTTTATTCCCTTCCATCGATCATGGTAACATTTATAGAACTTTGATGGAGCAAACTGAACTTCTCTCCTTTTTTTCGATTTCCACTCTTTTTTCTCGTTTTTTCTTTTGGTTGTTCAATTCTTCTTTTTCCTTTGTTCTATGCGCGAGCTTCGTTTGGCTTTGTTTGGAAGAAAAAGAAAGAAAACCTCGGACGAACAAGGGGTAAGTAAGTAATGCACTATGAACGAGTTGTATATGGGAATGCAAGTGCAGTTGACACACGCAACGAAAAGCGCAGCCATGTTTTAAATGGAGATAAATGATCAAGGTCAATGGTATTGTTCAAGGAAACTGAACGATGTTGCACGAACACGAGAGGTATTCGAGCGAATGCGAAAAACAGCGAGTAAGATGTACGATTAACTGATTGCTGAGTGTTACCTGGGTACCGTAATGCTTGCTGGCGATAACGTTCGTTTGTTAACAGTTTCTGAGAATGCTGCTACATAATTTAGAACTCGGATGTTTACGAACGTAACGTTCTGTGTTCGAGTAAGTTTCGAATGAAGCGTGGAATTTTCATAACGATGTCGGTGTTTTTCAAGCATTACCGTCTTTTGCATTTGATACAATTATCTAATTATCTAAGAATTCTTTAAGAATGTTGAATGTATCGAATGATTGAATGTATGAATTCCTAGGACTTTTTAAGTGAAAAGATAAGGACAAGATTTCGGGATCGTTAAGACTCAGTGAAAGAGCAAGATTTGTTTCAAATTTGACCAGTCTCGTAACAGTACTAATTCAAAATGGTTCATAGAAAAGTATTCGTAAAAAGTGTCTACAAATGTTCGAATAGTTTCGTCAGGCTGCATATGTCCACAACCAAATTCTCGACTGATATTCTACATCTGGCAATTCTGCCATTGTAATTTCAAATTACGCCAACAAGTTATCCTAAATATGTCATACACCTCTCAGTACGTAATAAATTCTGATTCTCAATTCTATCGTCGAAGCCTAAAGTGTGCCACAGGAAAATCTTCGACTTTCTTCAAACTCGTATACTTTTTTTAAGCAACCGTAGTTCCTCAATTCCATCGCTACACATCACAGCTGCAAAGCGCTGAAATCTCCTAACAGGACATTTGCCAAGAACTAAATCCAAAAATCGGCTCACCTGGGAAGCCTTTCTTATAGCCAGGGGGCAAAAACGCGGCCGGCGGCGTGATCGGAGGCACCGCGTCCCAGCAGGGCACGATATCCGGCTGCATCGCGTACCCCGGCGGAAGTTCCAGAACCTTCTGCTGCTTCTCGCAACGTCTACGTCGGCGGCCACCCGGCGTGAAGGTTTTCACGGCCGCCAGGAAACCCACGCCACTCATCTCCTCCTTTTGGGATTTCGTGTTTGCACCGTAGCCTCGTCGCTCCAATATTATATCCGGTCGATTGCTCTGATCGATTCGTTGTAACTACGTGACTCGATCGACGTGCGTTCCGATCAAAATCCACGGAAACTGGAATCCCCGCCTCCAGAAGGTTTCCTTGGATCACGCTAATCGCGAACGCGATCGAGCAACTCGCGAATCGTTCCGGAATGCGAGATCGCGCGTGATGTGCTCTGAAACTTGCGTTCTGATGGCTTGTGTTCACGATTCACTGCTGGATTTGATGATTTCGATGATGTCTGTGCGGTTCATGGCGGATGATCAGCGTGCCGACTGTTGACAACGATCACGGAAACCGTGTTGTTACGAACACTGTGCTGGCGAACCATGAAATATCGCTCCTTTGCATTCAATTTTTCTTCTTTTATTCATCGATATGAATAAATTCGACGATAAACAGGTTTAAGAATGGACTCGTCGGCTAGTTTGGAATTGTCGGAGGATAGACTGGGCGTAATATTGATTTAGACGAGACTGTTAACTGAGTTCTTTAGAGGTTACCATAATTACATTTGTTTGTTAATTCGAGTGCAAAGGAATGGAAAGTCGATCGGCATGAATCGAGCAGAAATACGGAGATACTGCAATGGAGTGATCTTTGCGAAAGTAATTGTATGTCGAGATATTGCATCGCTGATTGATTTTGAAGTATTCAATGCTGGTTGTAATTTCAGTCATTGTTTGCTATGAGCAGAGTGGGTAATATTTTTAAAAATCTCCAGCATTGACCAAATATTACTCGCAGGAAGCAATATCAGATGTGTTTGTTGATAACGACGAGTCGTGCGTATTATGTAGCTGATTGACGAAGGCAAAAGTGAGTAGTACGAGATTTTTAATTAATTTAAAACCACTCTTTTATTAGACAAAAGCCGCATGAATCAAGTAGTACGACTTTGAATAACGTTCCGCCGAATCTTTGAATCTTGACAGCTGTAGCATTGTTTAGAATTTGTAGAATCATATTACGAAAGTATTTTTCAATCTCGATGACTCTGAAAAAATTCGTCTAATATTTTACAGGCACAGCGTCTTTTATCAATAAATAACAACTTTCCTTTGCTACAACTCAATATTTGATCATACTTGAGCAGAAAATACGTGAAAACGCGGAGTACAATTACTTGAAAACTAAGAAAGGTCACTAAAATGTTAGTGAAGTACACGTAAGAAAAAACTTTCCACAGAATTTATCTCAATTTGCCCAAAATTTGGCTCAAAATACGGTTCACTTTTACCTTCTTTCAAGCATTCTCAACGCATCGATGCAACGACTTGCGAACAGGTTGACAAGCCATCGTTTTATTCAAATGAACATTCAAATAAAAAGCACGAGAATGATGTTTTGTCACACAGCGACTGGGTGTTAGTGCGTGACCTCGCATCGACGATCAACGTCGTAAACTGCAGGTTTGCTTGTTCGAGTTTGTTTCGACGATCGACGCTTATAATTTTAACACTAGTTGCATCTATCCCGATGAAACTTAACGAGAAACTTCTTAATTAGCTCTCATCATTGCTGATATATCTCTCCGGTATCTTCTCTGAAGATCGTAACTGCTCGATAAGCGAAAATGACACATGTGTTCGACAGAAACGGGACAAAATAGCAAATTCTTTCAGGCAACGACATTTCGTGATCTCTTCTGAGTTTCCCGATCAGAAGCTACTTTATTATAAAGTACGCTCTTTTAAAAGTCTATGTCGAGTTTGTCAGTTGACTATTATTTGACACAAGGTAAATTCCAATACATAATGATTTTCGATTTTTCTTTCAACTCTGGCATGAGAAAGTTTGAACATTGAAGACTGAACCAACGAGTTCAATGAAACTGTTCCTTTAAGATAATATTGCTGTTGTATAGGATTATCGAGTTTCTATCTATGGATGTTTGCTTCTTGAAAAATAGAGGAAATGAATAATCTTCATTCAAAAATAGAGTTTAGTGTATAGAAAACAATTGATTCTCTGTAAAGCAATATGAAAAGATTCTTGGAAAAAGTTATTATTAATCGCGATTTATGATATTTTCGTGTTTCGTTACGTTGAAGATAAAAGTGCCGGACGGTGTATGAAAGTTTCGAGAATGTTTCGAACGACTTTGACATTTCATTTTCATTGTCATTTCTATCGAATAACAAATCATAAATTCGGACATTTGGTCATTTCTTTCATTATTTTTCGGAACAATGAAATTGAACTGAACATTTATTTATTTCAAACATTATAATTTCTCTGCAGTTGATTCGATATCGTACTACGCATCTTATCAATTTTTCTATAAAAATTTCACGTTTTGGCGGTCGTTAAATATTCCCCATTGACGATTTTTCGTCAGAAAGACCGTAAACATTTTTCGATACGTAAAACAAGCAGAACGAAACATTACTATTCTGAGTCGGTATTGTATTTACGTCAATATACGTTGCAATGTGTATCGGCGATAAAAAATGTCATATTACAAGCTCGACATAGGATGTCAATATTTTTCGTTCAATAAACAAACCTCCATATAGCATGTTTATACCGCAAAGACATTTTTTCCAGAAAAAAAAGACGAGCGAGACTTTATGTGTCAACTTTTCGAACGTGTGAAACGGATATTTCTGTGAGTTAAACAAACATGAAGTTTATGACTTCCGAGTGCACGTCACTGCGTGTTATGATTCAAGTAGGTTAAATAAAATTTGTAAAATTATGGTGATCATTTCGACAAATTTCATGACAGACAAGCGAAGAATAATCTCCATTTTCAGTGACTAAATGTATCCTAAAATGAAATAGACTGTTATAGAAAAATGCAAATTGCGACTTACGTTACAACCAAATCCAAGAAGAATTTACTACGGATCAAGCAGAACTGTTGACAAAACGAGTACAAGAAATTTAATATCAGACACGAATCCAAGGATAACTTTAAAATTTAATTATTTTCCCCAAAATTCAAACTACTCATCGTCATTTCAAAAGTCGAAGGACTTACGTTATGATCCCGGAATAATTTACTACAGATTAGACGCAACCACTGGCCAAATGAATCTAAAAAATTCAATAACCTCGAATCGGAAAGATAATCTAAAGATTCAGTTAGAAAATTCTTACCAAGTATAAAACGATCTGTTGCCTTTTGTAAATACAAATGATTCGTATTACAACTGAATTCCGAAGAAATTTACTTATAACGGCAAAAATTTCTTATCGAGAATAAGTACCCTAAATCTCCGAATCTACTTCTTCTCGAATTACATCCTTCAGACTGCGCAATAAATACTTCGTCTTCAACAGATCGTGAACTTCAAGAACAGCCTGAACCTTATAAAATCAGTCAGAATGAGTCTCAAATAAATTAAGAAAGAAAACGAAAAAAAAAGGGGAAACCTCTTGGCGCCAAAACGAACACGCGGACACCCAGTCGCCGTTGGCAACATGCACCTGCACGATATTTCGCTGTCACCGGATGACCTTGACAGATCTAGCAGAGTTCGAAGGAGGCCGACCGGTGGCGGAAGTGCGAATCGATCACCAGTTGCGCGCGTGCACGATGAAAGTGACTACAATCCACACTCAACTCGAGGTGCGCTCCGGAGAAGAGCGTCTACCGTACTGACGGGCTGCCGCTCTTCGTCTTTCTTTGTCGCGGGCCGGCCGATGGCGGCCGAAGACAGCCGAACGCATGGACGAGGGGTGACGAAGCTGACCGATCGTCTCAGTGACTGCGCGCGCAACCAGGGCGAGATTACGGCGGCCGCGATCATGCCTCGAAGACGCGTGGGCGTTCGGTCGCCGCTTGTGGAGGCTGCAAAGAGGATGCGGGGGCTCCATCGAGGGTTGATGCAGGGGCGGATATGCTGGATGCACGATTAAGGGCACTCAGAGCAGCAAGCCCCTCGAGAAATTGCAGTTTCATTCCCTTTTCTCTGTTTAAACAGAGTTTGCATTCGTTGATGGATACAGGGGAGTATTAGAATACTTTCTGCAGTCGGTGGAGGATATAAGAAGAATTACCGGTTTGCAGTTTTTGCTACGGAAACTTTTGTAAGGAAGCTCATGAAATGGAGAGAGGAAAGGTGATTTTAGTTTGAAAGTATAAATTTGTTTTATTGCGGTATAAAATTTGGACGATGCGGAATGTTTAAGACGAGAGGATTCGTGTTCTAAAGTAGCAGCAGCTTTGGAGAGGAACTTTTATCTTTTGTACATTTAGGTAGTTTGGGATTTGCTTTGACAAAAATACCTTCAATGTTATGTTTTAATATCAGAAGAAAAATATAGAAATAAAATCCCTATATTTGATAGACTACTACTAATATCAAAGTATGAATGTAAAAATACTTGATGTAAATATTCATTGTTAAATATTCATACTTCAGTTTTGTATTTTTTTTTGGGGGGGGGGAATGAAAAGTTATATTAATGTAGTAAGTAGCAAAGTTGAAAATAATTTTTCATTTCTATTTATTTTCAATTAAATTATTTTAAAACGGTAATACAAAAATATTCTCATAACTTTAGATAGGAGATAGCGTAATATTTTTATAACATCGACGCGTGAAAAAGTCTTTTTTATTCGTCTTTCCCGCTACATTATACGTGTATCAAGGCATACGAGATGTTTTTCGATAGGGGATGGCAGGATACTGCTTGAGCCGTTAAGACTGAGTTTGCTGAACACGGGCAATATTAGAAAATTGAATTATTCTTGAACGCGCGGGATGGAATCTAAATAAAAAAATTAATATTACCTTTTTCTGAAAAATAATTTATTTACTGATTAATTTTCATAAGAAAACTATTTAGAGAATTGTTTATAGAAATAAAAATATATTTTACAAATGATTCGCAATTTACTATATATAAGTTTACTACATATAAATATTAATAACCTATTAGCAAAAATTTTCATCCATTAAAGGGAATACGAATAGCATTACGCAAACAGGAAATGAAAAATTCAGTTTAGAATCAAAATACGGTTTGTAAATTATGAAAAGAAACACAAGAATATCCATAATAAACACTTATCAGACACTCAAGTAACATTATTTTATATGAGTAAAATCAAATGTATTTCTTTCCCTCTCCATTAAAATCTTGCATTGCAAATCTATCCCACGAAAAATTAATTCCAACATTTTTTACTGGTGGATAATTCTAGTTCCTCAAGAAAAATATTGTTGTCACCCCAAAGCGACCCACGCTCTTGCCCGTCGAAGAAGGTTAAAGCAACAAAAGCTCTCTTCGTAAACATCCCCTTGACTTTCCCTATATTCCATTCGAGCTCCCCTAAAATAAAACAGAATAAGGAAAAAGCCTAACTTAGAATGAATTCTCACGTAATGTTCGCTCCTAAAATTGAATGCTCACACAATAATCTTAAAAAAATAACCTAAACCTCTCCTAAAATTCCCACTCCATTAATTACAAAGTCGCATGAGAAATAAAAAAACATCGTGTCAATACCCATACACTTGAACAAACTTTTTCCGAGAACATCCCTCGATCTTTCTCCATAATCCATCTAACCTCCCCGCGAGCAATCCAAAATAAAGAGAAAGTCAATTCTTGCGCAATGTTTCATCCCCTAAAATCTCTACTCCGTCACTTTCACCAAAGCTAAGTGCAGGAAAAATCATGACGCATTTCCACTGACATCAACGAGCTTTCTCGGGAAACCGCGAACGTGTCCACAGCGACCGCATTCAAGGCTACGATTCAATTGCGCGCGCGTGAATCCGCTCGACGCGCGACGCGACGTCCGGGCACGAGGGCGCCGCGTGACGCCGATCCGAGCCTGAGGACGAAAAGGTAGGGCGGCCGGCTGTGCTACGAGGGCCAGAGGAGGGCAGAGGGACGACGCGTTATCCGCTATTCGTACCCCGGGCAAGGGAACCGATCGTTACTGGAAAACTTGGCGCGGTGGAGGGGCCTTTTCATTTTCCAAGGGGGCGCAGTTGCTGGTTTCGCGACGTGGGGGAGGCTCTCTCTGTGCCGGCTGCCGCTGCCAATGGAAGGAGGAACAGAAGACACGAAAATTCGTCCTTCCGTGGCTATGAGAAAGTAGAGGAAAGAGGAGGGGAAACAGAGCCAACGAGAGCGCAGCCGTCTCCGATCAGGATCCGGCTCTCTGTATCAGCAGTATCGATCATTACTCCTGGTCCCTCTTTCCGGTTGCTCTGTCGACGTCCACGTCGACGCGTGGCTCTATCAACCCGCCACTACCACTCTCCGTGTTTGGCCTCGACTTCGAGCCGAGGCCCATCGACCTTGGGATCCGCCGCGGAAAAGGAAGGCGAGACACTGACGAGACGAGCTGACGAGAGAGGGAGGATCGAGGGCTGACACGCTGTCTAGTAGAGGGGGTGGTTTAGATCACCCGTGTAGGGAGGCTGATGGATATTGTTTGGAACGTGGAGGGAATATCCGAACCGTGGTTACGCTGGTTTCCGCGTATATCTGCGGTAGCACACAAATAGTTGCACTCGCATGTTTCTGAGGAGTTGTATTTTAATTGCGATGATTCTATTCCTTATGATAGTAGTTTTATGTAGAATATCGTCACGTGATTAAAAGCCACTAGGTAATAAATAATAAAACAACTGTTTGTAACTGAGAAATCTTATAGAAGAATTAAGATATTAAGGAAATGATATGGAATTTCAAATGTTTCTTTTGCAGTACGGTTTAATTGTTATCTTCCTTTGTAACGTATGTAGGCGTATCACTTTTATGAAAATTTCTAACTACAACATACTTTAGTATTAATTAAGATCTAACTTTCATTTATGCTGTAATTTCTACTATGAAATAATACGATGATGTCATATGCCAAAAGTCAAGCACAACAGGTCGTCAAAGATCAGGAAGCTTCGGTTAAATATGAACAGCGTAGAATGCGATATATTTCAGAATAAAACAGATAACCAAAGAATGAACAAACATTCTTTTCGTTAATCATTAAACGTTATGTTAGAAACAAATAAAATCAACGCATCTTTCTCAGCTTCTTCTATTTTCCTCTCTTTTTTCGTTTTATTGCATCGTTATAGAATAAATTGATTGATCCTAGGATGACAGGTAGTGTTATCGACACGAGATTGCAGTCGATAACTGTCAATATTTTTTTGGAACGCTCATTCATAGAACGAGAATGTTTTTACATATTTTTGTCGAGCGCTGCTTTCAATGATGTGCGTTCCACCGTTTGCGTGGTTGAGTGTGAATTTTCCCAGACAGCATCTGTCGATCGCAACGGACTGCGAATGTTCGAAGCAACAGAGAGCAATGCGTTTCGAAATCAGGAGACGAAGAATTCTGGCACGCGAAAGATTTGTTGCATTTGTCACGGCTCTTTTTCCATTAGGGGGAATCCCACTCGAAGCGAATAATATTGAAAATATTTGCATCGAGATTTCATTTGCAGTTTTCAACCCGCCGTTTTTCCAGGAATGCTGTTTTTCAACAGAAACATTTTCCATCCACACCTCCACATTACTAAAAGTCACTTGAAAATATATCAAAAACATAAATATCTTAATCAAATTGTACAAAGTGTCCAAATACTAATGGACCATTTTCAGTGAATTATCCCTCTTTAACAACTGTATGTTTGAGAAACGTTTTCTTTCTAAAGGTAAAGAATGTAAGATGAATGATATAGTGAAATTCTACGGTGCTTCAGTTCGTACAACTTTAGTTCGTGTTTCGTTTTATACAGCTTCCCACACGCGCGTTTTACTGCTCTTCTCGAAGTTTACAAGGTATTTCCATGCAAACGAATCTCATAAGTATTTTCCACCATCCGAGTAGTTGATTTTTCGATATTCCCGGGAGCATCGATGGAAAACGATGGAATGCAAATTCTCGACAATATCGACTCACTATAAGGCATCCTATAGTCTTCCTTTGTTTGTACTTAACTTCCCAAGCGTTAAATAGTTTCATTTACTTGAAGAATACAATTTCCGACGTTGTTTAACCTTTACAATAGTTAGAAAACGAATGATTATGTCGAATAACAAATTATCTTAAAATTCTTCTAAATAATAATAAGTAGATACATCGTTTATTTCATTGCTGTTTTATTTTTACCATTCTCAGCACCGTATATCTTTTCTTTATCTTTAGAATCTAAGTTTATCTCTTTTATAGACAATGAGAATTATTCTTTCCGTTAATTATCCAAATATGTCAGTAAAACAATTACTATTCTCATCGAATAATTTAGCAATATGACAAAGGTAGCAAATAACGTGAAAATCTGGAAATAATCGATGAATCATTCATATAACATACTATTGAAAACAATTATTACTCTCATCATACAACACTATACGATATTTTGTAGTATGCTGAATATAGCATCTAATTTATCACACGATGCAGCATATCTTGCTACGTGATCACATTACATACGTTTACATAGGTGAACATGAACCACGTAGGCGATATATGCTGAGAATCACGGAGCTATGATTTCACGACACACGATGACTAACAAAGGAGCCATAGTTGACATCGTTCTACTGCAATTTCAGTGAAATTTTCCTGACATACAGTCAGGTAAGCCTTACATACGACGCAACGTTTACAACATTTGGCAGCAACGTGTAGGCTCAGAATTCGAACGTTTTGTGGGCTCGTTCGTTTCGTTTCACTTTTATAGCCGAAATAAAGCGGGCTTCTTTACGGCGCTCCTACTTTCACGAGCTTTCCCCGGGAAAGCTGGTTATGCAGCACAAAGTGTATTGCGATGTTCCACCGTTAGTCACAATTAATAGAGATAGTTCGTTTTAATTTACTACGTGGAAATTGAGGTTCCCTTCGTCCACATTGAGAGTTATTTTTGTAGTTCCCTCTTTCTCTTCTATTTTTATATTTTTTTCGTACGATGTAATATATCGAAGCTTCAAGGAAAATTTGTGATCGAGTAGGAGAGAGTCAAAAGAGTTTTAAGAAATACTATTTTGTGAAAATTTTATAGTTCACTGGTTGCTTTTTAGAGTTTCCTTTGAAACGCGTATGAAAAGTTAATGGAGAATCGTTGATAAAAAGTAGGAACAGAGAAAAGTAGAGAGTGTAGAACATAGAGAAAAATTAAATATCCTGAATTTTTAAAACAAATACTATTTATTATGCTCAGCTATAACCAAACGAATACTACTTGAAAGTTAAAACTAAATCATGGCTAGGACTAATTAGCACTAATTAATAATTAACCCTTCATAAGGCCATTTCATCTATCAGAAATGTACCAGACACAAACAATATTCGAATGGAGCTCGTTTTTGACATTAAATCGCGTGTACAAAATATTTTTACAACCGAACGAATCGATAGATGTGAAGCAAAGAGAGCAAAAGCGTAATGAATGGGCAAACGTACTTACGAGAAAAGCAAACGAAGATTTGCTTTTGCGGAAATTCGAGCTGTGTCGCGTAAGCTTTCGTGAATGGGTCATTCAGAAGCTCCCTGTCTGGGGCCAGGCATTCTAATTGAAGGGTGCTTCCACGGAAGCCTACTTGGCCTCGCTTTTCGTCGATCCGTCCTCTTCGTCGCGTTCTTACTTCCTTTTCCTTTTTTCCTATTTTCATCGCGGGGGCAACATTTCGTCGAAATCGCGTAGGAATTGTCAGTACTCGACGAAAGTGCGTTACCTTAGACATTTTAATTCGTGAGACAAGTGTGTGAGACCTTGTCTGTAGTATTGGAAGGGAAAAAATGCTTCAGATACCAGGTAATGTATTTTCAAACTATTGTTCCATTCGTGGCAAATTTTTCAAATCATCGATGCTAGCTAGAGCTTTTGATGAGAGTGTGATCCTTTTATTTGATTTTTTTTTTATCAATCGGTTCTTTTGTATTTTATATATACGAATCTTTTATAATACTTGTAGAAATAATGTATATAATCTATCTGCGAATACCAAAAGATATATTATTAATAATGTAATAATAAAGTTTGAGGCATCAAAATTCTCTATATTTATGATACACATACTACATATGCACTCGATTAATAAATAAAACTATTTACGTCGTTTCTTCACATTCTCAAATCGAAACATATATCTTCATGCAAATAATATCAAATACATCATTTTCACGCTATACGGCATAAAGCACAATACGCAAGTTCGCGAAATACCACTTTCTATAACCGCAATAGTGATTTCCAAAGCCCCACGACGTCTACCCTACAGCGATATCTCAGATAATTCCAATATTCTAATTTAACTTTTCCTTCGACGATCACTTCTAACATACACCGCCAATGATTTAAGTCTCGTCAGAGAAATCGTTCGACTTTGATTCCCTGCAAATGGTTTCATATATAACATATGTATCACTCGTTCGACGAAATTCAATATGAATCAGCACGTTCGAGATCGAAGCACAGCCTTTTTTCCAGAATCGATTCATCGATCGTCGATATGCAATAAAGACGTTGCGACTACGATGTCGAGCTTGTTACGTTCGTAATATGTTCGCTAAGGTTCCTCGATCAATCAACAGCGTGCCGTATCAATACCTGTTCCAGGTGTGTATCACGAGGACGAGGTAATCTCTTAAGGTAGAATCGAGGATGAAAGATGATCGCCATCAGTTCGTATAGCATTTTGAAAGATACACGTCGATATTTCCGGAAGACTAGCAATGGAAGCTTCATGGAGAAGCTATTCAGATATTTATTTCGTTTATACAGTTGCTCACCAAAGTATTCGTGCGCTTACCATAGAAAATTTTGATGTAGACGTTGTGCATGTTACATAAAACATTGTAACATTTCATTAGCAGTATAATGAAACGCGACTGCCAAGATTGTATTGGCAAAATTTGAATTTAATTTGAAAATATATGTAGAAGTTGCAAGGTATTTTGAATTTATATTTGAATTTATATTTAGTAAACAATTAGTATACGTATAGTATGAATAGTCACGTTAAGCATATAAATAAGAAATGTTAAAAATAATCCCAGTAAATTTTTATAATCACTGAAAAATATATACGTACATTAAATACTCTAACTAATGGTATAACTTTTGTATACATCCTCGGAATCTTTAACAATTTTACGATATATTTTACAATATATGCATGATAGTTGGATGTCATCACAGTACTAATGGAAGTTCAAAATGTTTGGTATAACATACGTAATGTGTTCATACACAACAAGGATACTACATGTATTACACGTGGTTTGATAAAAGTCGATTTAATACTTAAAACAACGTTATTTTTGAAACGAGATCAACTAGCGGAAGTTGGCATTTTTTATTATTACGCTCTAAAGATAAAAATAAAGATAACGTGATAAAATGTTTTAAAATGTGAAATTAAAAAAAACAAACAAATATATGATAATATTTTAAAATAAAAAGCTTCTCATTTTTTCGTGACTTTAGTTCATTTCACTTCTTTCTTTCTTTTTTATTTTAACGCAAAGTCAGTCTCGCGACAGTCAAACGTTGAAAATCGAAAATTTCATCGTGAAATGCAAGTTCAGCCATTCGTTAGCGACGCTTCGTAGCAGAATTTTGATATTTACAAGGCTTTTAAGGGCAGAAACGCGGCCAACTTTCGAAACGACCGCACTTCCCAGGCAGGCTGTAATTTTTCAATCATGCAAATTAACACACCGTCGACGTGGATTCGCGTGTCACGCGAACTATGACGGCTCGTCGTCGACTCGTGACTTCGTTCATAAATGTCACTAACGTCAGACAATAGCTACCAGTCTGGGTATTTTTTAAACTGAATTTCGAGCCTGACAGATGATGAACGTAAGTGCAATGAACCAACGCTATGTAATACCAGCTGCTGAAAGCTGCGACGATAGTCGTTTCGAAAGATAAAAATTCGACAAAACCAAAAGTTTTTTAATCAAATTTCATGAAACTGTGAGAGGAAATTGCTTTTCTCTGCGCGTAGGCAGTGTTCATAGATGACAAGATGAACGATAAAAATAATTAGTAGCAAAGAATAATTTCTTAGCGGTGGGCAAAGAAGATTCGAATTAGATTTTCTTTTCACCTTTTGTCATTTTTATTCAGGTAGTTTGACTCTCCACGAAGAGATTATTTTACTGGACCACCTTGTCAAAATGTGTAGTAATACTAAATTATAAAATTTGTCAGAAAAAGCTACTTCGAACTGTAAACTACACTTGGTTTCTTTTTGTAGCATTATATCTTTTCTTGTACGTAGCAACGTAGCACAAATTTTTTAACTAACTTTGTACCATTTGAATGAGGAGAGTCAGGTTAAATAGAGTGGGATTAAAAGTTAAGTGAAATTGCTCTTCAATTCTTTAGAACTCATTGAAGACCGTACTTCACTCAGGACTGATTCTTAATACCAGCAAAGAGGATTACTAAAACGCTCAAGAAACTTTGCCTTTTTTACGGAATTCTTCTCAAGAAAACAATATTTCTCTTCCGATCATGAAATTTTTAATAGCATCTGGAAGATGCCCTCGCTCGGCTTACTGTACAATATTATGTAACCCAATAATTTCTAACTAATTACGAAATTGTTAATACTAAATAAATAAATATGTATGTAAATGATATTTTCGATCTAACCGATCCCTTTTCTGGTTCTTCCTATGGCCAGCTTTGCAGTTATTTAAGTCTTCATGAGTTATTATACTTTAGTTTCTAATTTCCTTCTTTTTGTAACTTGTATATCTAACATCGTAACTCTTCTTTTCTTTTTCGTGGCGCAGGGCTAATGCCCGTAAATTATTCAACGAATAAATAAATAAATACACCAGAATTAATCATTACTAAATAAGCCAAAAAAAAACAATTACATCTTCTCTGGGTCAAAAGCCAGCAAGAAAATCGAAATTCTTGAAGCGCAAGTGGCACGTGAAATTTTAAAAAACACGCACAAAAGATTTTCCCGCTTTTCATTCGAAAGGAGCCAGAGGAACCCTCGACGTTCGCGCTTGGAGAATTTTGATTCTCCGAATGAAGAGAACCAAAGCAATAGAATTTCACGCCTCTTCAACCACTCGTCGTAGCTCCAGTGTACGACGAAAAGGCGAAGAGTAAATGTGGAGGAAAAGAGAAGTCGAAATAGAAAGAGAAAAGAAAAAGGATGCATGGAAAGAAACGTGCGATTGTTCACGTGTTTACGATTGTCCACGGTATCGATGAGTCGACAGGCGACAGTACGAGTTAAGAATGAATGAAGTCGAAATGGCAAGGATCGTAAGCATCATTCGACTCCTTGGCATCGAAATACAGGAGCCAATATTGTTTTCTTCGTATCTTTGACGGCAGCTCGACTGGCTTCTTCTCGAGAAACATACGGCGATTTTTCTATATCAAGTAAATTGACGTTTAGTTGTGACTGCTTTTCGATTATCGTTTCGAACCTGAATTGCGAATATTCTTAAAAAGAGTTTCATCGATAGTCAGAATACATACACATATTTGTTAAAATATCTTGTCACGACAAATTTTCGAAGAAATCATTTCATCTGGAAATTGGGTACTAAGTTGCAATTAAATTTGACGATAAATAGTAAGTAGACTAAATTTTGTAAATAACAAGTAAATGACAAGTAATATCAAATTTTCGTTACAAGATTCAATTTATTACTGTTATGCTTTCTATTAACGTGTGTTCTTTCTCTCGAAAAAAAATCGTTTGAAAATTAATTGCAGTATTTAACAAAACGAACGAATAATGCGTTGAAACGAAATTGAATTTCTAATTTTCGACGAAAAGTTTGTTTCATAATAATCAGAGTAAAATGGATTTACAAAAATTTATTCTATTCGAAACCAGTTTCAAATGTAGATCTAATTTCAATGGGAGTCTAATATTACTTTCGTTTTACTGAAATTCGATCGAACTCGCCGATTGCAGATCACAGGTTAAAATAAATTTGTATCCTGTGACATTTTATCGTTTTCTATTGAAACGATACGGATAATATATAATATGTATGTATATAAAAATCGAATATTACAGTTACCTATCCGATGAAAAGGACAAGAAACACAGAGAAATTTTTTCCTTTTCTGTGTTCATTCAATTCTTTATTCTCATTTTTACCATTATATATTTCACGATGTTTCCAGACATTGACCCAGATATACCGAAGATTTTCTTCCTTTCAAAATAATATCGTTCCCCTTCCATTTGACAAAATACAAAAATTATACCGCACCTTTCTTCTGGAAAGATATTTAAGCTAATCTAGGTTAAGAGAACATATCATTTTCTAAATTCTCCATATTCTAGTCCACACATACTACGTATTCTAATGTGGTCTCCACTGGTCCATATTATCCGTATTACGTTGCATATTGTAATCCCACCACTGTTCTATTCCACGTTTTCACAAATTCTCATTTATTGAGTTACCCGGAAAATTCCAAGCATTTTCAGGACTGCAAGATGATTATCTATTATTAAGAAAATACAACATTTCTGGAAAATAAGGAAATATCGATTTATAACAAATGCTGATAACTGAACAATATGCAATATTACGCAATAATGCCAACAATCAACGACGAAAATTCGTGATCGATTAACAGGAAAGACGTGTATCAGCAAGACGATGTTATTCCTCGTGTGCTCTCTAAATTTTTAAATCGTTCTTCAATTTTCCTACAAATCTTTCAAATAAATAACCCAATGTATCATGTCACAATATTACTCCCCGATCTTATAACGACAAATCACCCTGAAAATTTCCCATTCTATATTTACTACGACAAACCATTTTCTAGAATCCTCCCACTGCCTTATTTCTCACAGAGCTCACATAAATCCTCACTTTTAGAATCGCACAACGTTTCTATTCGATTTCTTCGAACGATCAATCGAGTTTGTCTTTCTGGTTCTTACAGCCAGTTGCAAAGGCCGGCGCTAAGGCGTTTGCCACTTAAACCGTCGCTTGAAAAAGCGATGTCATCTCAGTTACACAGAGGCGGAATCTGGTCAGGGTCAATCGGTTCGCGTTGGCGTTCTTTGATACAACATTTATAAGCTTTGATGCTTCGCGACGTTGGCCAATGTTCGCTTCAGCAGCTGCGTTCTATCTCTTCTCCTTCCCTCTATCACCGAAAACTCGGTCAGGGTTGCTTCCTGGTTTCATCGTGAAGAGCTCTGTCTATTGACTTCTACGAAATTTAACGAGCATCCATCGCTTTCCTCCTTGTTCCATCTCCGTCGTCTTTCGAACGAGTTCATTGAACACGTTATTTTCGTGGTTATACTCTTCGAGAGTATTTATCGATGCTTGTGTATGAGAAAATGTTTCATTTCACAAAGTGAAGAGGGAAGCTTATTATTTGGTTACTTTCTGTGGAAGTTTCAAAGTGGTGACAAGAATTTAATATTTAACTAGTCTCTATGCACATCATTCAAACAGTGGCGGATTAGACCGTAGATATTTCTATAAATTCACATTTTCACAGAGTGATAAATAAGTGGAACTTGAGTAAAAATATGTCTTAACTCTGCGAAATTTTTTAATAGCTATGTATTTTACTTTCAATATTTTTAGATTTGTACCAACTTTTCTCCATTTTTGCATTCTTAATAAGTTCTTATTTTCTCTGAAATGTGCGAGTTTGTAATTTACTATTTCGTTTATCAATGTGTGCGATATCTGTTTAGGTACTTGGGGACCAAGTTTATTTAGGATATTAATTTATAGCGCATCAATATATCTAATTGATTTAGGTTTATTTGCAGGTAATTTTATGATCGTTTTAAATATTTGAGTATAAGATAAATTCCTCCAAAGTGAAGTATATTCAACACAAACAAACAAAAATCAACACCAATTTTATCAAAAATATCTGCATATATTCTGATGCAGTAACTATAAAACAAATTTAGGTTTCACCATTTTAATATGTTTATCAGATTCAATACAATCTGTAAAGATCTATTTCTAATTAAATGAATAAATGAATACATAGCTTCATTAAAAAATTTTATGCAGCACCTTCTCCCCAAAATAAAAAAAACTAAAAAGAAAACTATTTAAAAAAAGTCAATATAAACTCTTAACTTTCACTGATTCGTTAATTTCCGCGAAACTGTAGGATCCGCGATCTCTCGTTGGTAAAAGAAACCTATGCCAGATCCAGCGGATCTTCGTTCGTTCTCAGGACCTTGACCGACTCTGAGAGATCCGTCGAACGTCGACATCGATGTAGAATTCGATATGCAAACAGCTTTCAGTGGAACATTTTTATCGGGCCATTCGTTCCACTGGAACGGACATTTGTCCTCGAACGTCCACCTTTTCTTTCGTTATGTTACGTTCAATGGTCAGACATACAATATGTAAGTTATCGCGTCTGAGAGAAATTCTATCGCACGAATCCTCCGAACACTCGAAACTTCTTGCAATGGAAGGAAACATTAGAAAGAAAGAAAGAAAAAAAAAAAGAATAAAAAAGAAAACAAAGAAGACTTCTTCGCGAATTTCCAGCCCCTTTGCTTTGGTTCGAACCCGCGGGAAACTTTGTTCTTTCTTCAACTTCGACTCGTTTGTCCTTGACACGTTGCATTGTGAATCGCATGGGATGGGCAAAGGAAAAATCGGTTTATAAAAATGGACGGTGGAAAAAGCATCCGTGGCTTAGCGCTGAGAGGAAAAAGCGAAAGAATGAAAAGTACCGAGGATTTGCGGGGGAAGGAAGTTTGTTCGTGAATTGTTTATGGATTCTGCGTGGTTGGAAGATTTTTGTAGTGGTATTAGAGCGTTCTCAGTGATTTATATAGGTCTTTGTGTTTTCTTATAATTGCGTATCTGGAAATTCGATTGATTTAAGGTAGTAATTAGTAGTATCGTGCTATAGAAGCATTACTGATAAATTGAAAAACTGGAAAAAATGTTTGTGCATAGAAATCTTTCAGCCTACATTTGTCAATTTAGTTAATAAATTATTATATGAAAAGAATCTTCTATTATTTAGTTCCAATCAAACACATAGAATTTAGGACAAAATTTTATTTTTAGAGAAAAATAAAAAGGGAGAAGATCACAGCAAAACGCATACTTGAGGTTATCGTGCGACTGGTGTGATAATATTTATTTGTATTATAATAAAAAGAAATTTTCAAATATATACATTTTTTCAGTATTTTACTGACAAACTCATTTATAACGAAAGGAACAATATCTGTAAGCAAACTTGGAGTGTATATAATAGTACTTGACTAATTAGTAATTGCGTTGGAACATTCGCACATTCCCATGAAATTACGGTCGTATAAATTGATTGATTTTAGCTGCGTCGATACGTACCTTGACAATGTAAACGATATTACTGCGTTTGATTTGTTTTTCCCGAATATACATAAATTATGAGCTAACTATACTATGACTCGACGACGATTGACATTTGTTTGCCGTGATTTCCGCTTGCACCGACTGTATTTTCTGGCGTAATGGTGTCCTGTTATAAATAACCGTTTCGATTAACCTGTTTACGCGGCACGTGTATTTTGTCACAAATTACTTACAACCTCGAGCAAAATCTATTCCCTTCCTGTCTTCTTTTTTCTGTCCTTTACCGCTCTGTTTTTATCGTACGTGAAAGAAATTCGATTTCAAGTGTCGACACAGTACCATACGATAAAAAAGAAGCGATGACAAAGTGTTAAAAATATTTCACGAGTTTTACTTTTTTTTTGCCACTAATCTCGATGGAAATTCCTTTTTATGATTTTTATCGAACCTTCCTAAATTTAACAGAATTAATAATCCTTTGCTACTGAATATTCACAATGGACATTTTGGGATAAATTAAAATTCGAGATAAATATCTAGATTTTCGT
Source organism: Bombus confusus (assembly GCA_014737475.1). NCBI lineage: Eukaryota > Metazoa > Arthropoda > Insecta > Hymenoptera > Apidae > Bombus > Bombus confusus. Next base: position 4,535,938 of record JACXIV010000040.1, on the reverse strand, counting down.
AACTCACTGTATACAAAACTGATAACTTCTAAATACTATCCACATATTTTCATAAGAAATTTTTTATGAAAAATTCTTTGGCAAACTTGAACGTTAATAAAAGTCAACAGTAACAATTAGAGTACAAAAAAAAAAAAAAAATACAATATTCGCACATAGAGCTGCGCGTAATTATTAAAAACTTGGCGTGGGTGTCCGGGACATTTCAGCACACGGCGGTCGCGATGTGGCCAAATTAAAAACCACCGCCTACCTACTCACTGTCATGATTAAATTAACAACTGGCTAAATGCAATTTTCACGACATAGAACTCGTTACCAAAACTTCTACCACGGCAACTGTAGCTTCAATAGACTACTACTCGCGAAGGTGAATAAACTAAACCAAGGTTTGGTAAACTTGTCCGTCGATATTTCATTTCAGCAAAAGCTAACGAGCTATTCTTAGGAACCGAAGAACACTTGCCAAGAAAGATTTTATATCGATAGCACTAAATTCATTTTTATTCGTTGAATAAAATTTATCCATCGAATTCATTCAAGATTAGAATAAACTGTATTGGATGTAGTAAAAATGTAAAAGAAAAATAAACGATCAACAAGGGACGATATAAAGGGACGAGAAAAAAATATGAAAGGAACGTTGTTGGGCTCGAAATTCTACTAGCAGGTTGAGGCAAATGCAAACATTCCTCGAGGGAGGATTCGAGTCCGTGGGTCCTGCAGGTTCCCATGGAGCCTTGACCCTGTTTTTGGATTCGACGTCGCTTTTGGGGCGTTTCACGATGGTCCCTGCATCGATTTCGCTAGATGAGACCCCACCCTTACTCGTGTCTGCCGGAAACCAGCTACTGACGAAAGGAGACAGGATCGTTCTGTTGCCAACGAATTGTTCGGTTAATATACATACATGGGGTGACCGGTAATTTTATTTCAGAATAAGAATTCTCGCGATCTTTTTATTTATTAATACACATATATTGGATTTGACTGTTCTCTTTAAATAAAACTTTAAGTGACAATTTCCCTAAAATATTGTATATTTAATTAAAGTAATTTCTACACGATTTAATGCACTTTACGGTAATGATCGACTAGTTTCATTATCGCATATTTATAAGAATCATCAAAGCTAGAATTAGAAAATTTCAGGGGTAGAGTTGTTGTACATACAATTTTATTTCTTTTATTATTCAAGATAAAACGAGCAATGTCAGATATTAGATTAAAGTGTAGTCTAGATATCAAGTGCAGATTTCGTTATCTCATTCTTTGCTTTGAGATTATTTAATTTATTAAAACCTTTACTTTAGTTTACTTCTAATTCCTAACCCTGGAATTGGTAATTCGTAGTCCAGCACGTTTCCCGTTAAACGAGAAATTTTTATCCTAGAATTCTTCAATATCATATCCTGTACTTCTATCCTAAATAATCCAAATAAGAAAGAAGAAACACCAACAACGAAATGGATTGATTCAGAAATTGTCAATTACATTTCCTGTAAACTTAAGAGTCACCCAGTGTACTAGAACACGTAGCACACAAGTTAGTGCGTCGATATATTGGCATCAGGATTCGGTTCGGGGGTTAGAATTCATGCTCCAATTCATGTTCCCTATTCTCCTTAGAGCGAAACGATACTTTCCAGAGAATCCCAATAGCAGATTCCTGAATCTTCACGACATCGATCTTTCTTTCGGGAACGTATGATAAAAATACACAATCCATATAAACTTTTATTTTAATTATAAAAGTTGTTTACTAAATCGCAAATAGAACATTGATATGTTATATATAGTATATAATATAATTCCATATTGCTATACAGCGGCAAGCGCCAGGCGGCAGTCGCAGTAGAAGAGGAACGTCGCTAGTCAGACGACGGACTCGTATCTATTATGGAATCAACTATCGGACACAATCCACGTGATAAGCGACGTGAACAAAACGTGAACAAAATATAAATGTGACGAAGAATCATTTTACAGCGTATACTAAAATTAAAATTGCAAAAAAATAAAATTCAAACTGTAATAACTTTTGAACTAATAGATACGTTTAAGACATATGTAAGTACCTTGATACTTTCTCGGAGAGAATAAGAAAATGCATCGTTTAACGTATGCTAAAACGTAGGATGTAACTAAAATATAGGTGCAGCCACAGTTTTTAAATACATCGATACACAAAAATATACGAAATTGATGCGAATATATGTTCCATTTCGAATCATTCAATTTATGGCTTATGGTATTTATATATTTCTATCTATAATCGACATCATATTTAGCAACGACATTTTATGTCTATATCATATAGTACAATTGGTACAAATAAGTATTTTATTATTAATATCAGTTTTCAAGAAACGATTGCTTTACGAAGTACCGAAACCTTTTCTCGCATCCACAGTCTCTCGGTGTTTCTTCCCTCTCATATCTGCGTTTCGAAATCAAACATTATAGACGGTCACGCAATAAAAGAAAATTATCCACCATTTATAACTCAAGTTCTTTTCAATAGCGAACAGTCTTGGCTTTTGTCTCGCGAGATACCAATTCGGATACTAATTGGACTCTTCAGCGGTGATCCGTCCGTAATTGAAGGTCTCTGCTCAAAAATCGTTAGTCGTAAATTTACGATCGACAAACGCTGTCCATTGGGAAATTCTTTGGCGATTATTTTTCTAAAGCTGATGTCAGCGAAGGATTTTATTCGTTTCGTCGATTTTTTTAACATATTCCTCCTTTTAAAAACTGTTTCCTTTCTATTTCGATAGACATTGCAATTAGAAGAATGTTTAATGAGTTGGTCGTAATAAATAAATCGAAAATGTATTACGTTCGAAGTATTTTCTTAGAATATTCGGATATAAATGCTAATAAGAATAATATGACAAAGACAACAATTGTGATTAAGCCTGTAATAATTCTTCTAAAGAAAATTATCATGAATATTTTCTTATTTTCGTCTTTTTCCCCTCAAAGGAAATTGTTTGGCCGGCTCATTTTCACGGAATTCCGTTGAAGACAGAGATTATAAAGTATAACCACGGCATCGTACGAAAAAATTCATCTAAGGCATAAGTGGTTGCGTGGGCGGTATATTCGGGTTTTCAGCTTATTAAAGTTGAGAAACCATGTTACCTGAGAACAAAATGGCCACTACAAAGCGGGATGTTTATTCTGGCTGACCCGCAGTTCTTTGAATATCCTTTTAGATATAGTGCCGTTTTTGAGCCCCAACCTCCTTGCAGGAAGAAATGTTACAAATACATTAATAAACCTGCCACATTAATTATTACGATAATTATTTACCTACATTGCTGTAACCTACAAGTTACAGTAATTATTACGATCCTTGAATAATTCGAGTACTTTTGATTCAAATTGAAAGATACGAATATTCATAAAATACATTGGAAGATCGTAATATACCAATAAAACTAAATTGGAAGTCAACATACATTTCTATGAAGTATTGTTGAAACAATTAAAAATTTTAATACCTAATTAATATCAAAGAACCTAAAAGAGTTCAGCACATTCCTCGATCACTTAAAAATTATTCTCCCAAGACTTTAGTATATCAAAATTCAAATAAAAGCCAGCCACATTTTTCTTTACAAAATATTAATACAAAAATACCTAAAAAGGTTCGACATACTCTCTGATTAATTAAAAATTGTCCTTCCAAGGCTTTAATGTATCAAAATACAAATGAAAAATCCAGCCACGCTTCTACAAAATATTACAAAACATTGATTAAACGTCGGCTTCGAAAAATGTTAATATTTCAAAACAAACACATCCTTTTCCACGTGCAACAGAATACAAATATTATCCAGTTGTGGCCAATAACCTCGTGGTAGTTGATGCGAATAACAAGAAGAAGAACATCATCCAACGATTACTTTAAAAAGTAATCATTAAAAATTCTCGCTTTCTTCGCAAATTTCCGCGTAATCCTAAGAACCATCAATTGAAATATCACGAAAGTCAAGCGTTCAACTCGATCGCAACGAAGGTCGCGTAAAGAGGAAATGTATCCGCCACTTACATCCCGAATCACTTCTTCCGCGTTGTTCCAACCGTGGTTCACGAAAATTATTCATATTTATGACCAGCTCATCCGTAGGAAGCTCCGCCGTGAAAATGGCCCAGGTTCTCCTTTGCATACGCGAGAAGCCTCTCGGTGATATTCACACGACGATATTTGCATACGGCCATCGATTTATTCGCGTTCACCTGAGCAAACCTTCGGCAGATCTACTCGAGACGGAAATCTCGGAAACGTAGAGAGCCAAGTAAGTAATGAAATTGTGACGTTGAAGTTCGCATGGGGATGAAGTACTACTTGAAATCAATTTCCCAAAGTCGTAGTACGTTTGAGTTTGATTTACGTATGTAGCACGTGTAGGTACAAAATGGTTAGAGCGCGTATAGTAATGACTACATCTACTGAAATTCTTAGGAAATTTGATGTCGCACCCTTGTGACGAAGTGGAGATTTTAGAGGAACGATGCTTGAGCCTCTTTTGGCAGTCAGACTCTGATCGATTGAATGTTTTCTTATGATGTTCTAAATCTGATTACCCAGGTACATACGGTATATACTAGAAGTATTTACTATTAGTATCTAGCACCATTAGCATATACAACATTTGCATACTGATTGATTAGATCTAAGCACAATTTCGTATTATTCTATTCTATCACGATGATATTCGTAAACTGCCAGGCAAAAAGTCATAAACAATAACGGAAATTATTTTGATGACTCATCTGTTTTGACTTCTTCGAAATAAAAGTTCAATCGTACCCAAATGCATTTCTATATTTAATGCTAGCAGATAATTTTATGTCACTAACAATAATCTCGCAATAAATTCAGCGTCTGATAAAACATTGACATTGACTCCTAGCCAGACATTGGAACACGCTTTAAAATAGCAGCATACGCTGGGTCATTGACACGATACTGTTACTACTATGCTATTGACTGCCTCCGGATTTCGTCGATCGACAGACAAACTAACCCTCGATCTACCGACGAAACGACTTTAGAATAGCCAGAAATTGGAATTACAAGGCTAAAAACATGACGAGCAGCTTTGCAAACGGAGGAAGACGATTCACACGAGGGTTCAAGGCACTCGTAACCGCGTGTAGCTATGGCAACCTGTTTTACGGACGAACCAGTAGCTTTCCCAGGGGCACATCACGAATCAAGAAATAAATTTCATATATACGCTGCCGGCGTGGCTCGATACACGGTTCACGGACGAACGTTTACGACCACCCAGACGGATATTTTTCCACGTGGTCGACTGATTCACGAGGCATCTCCGTGGAACGCGATAAGTATCGATTTCTCGTCGCGAAGGGTTTCGAAGAACGAAGGTTCGATGGAAAAATTTTTCTAAAACGATGAAGACGCGTGAAGGTTACAGAAGGGTCGAACCAATGATTCGGTAGTCGAAACTTTTCTCCTCTTTTCTTAATTTGATTTTGGTTTTGCGAAATGTCGTTTCAATCCTCCATGGACGCACGTTGGAAGTAACTTTTCTCAAATTTTATTTTTATTTCGGTTTTTGGGAAAGGACGGTTTTTAATCCTTCGTAACTTACAGTTTAGGGAATCCGAACTTCTATTTCTCTATCCTCAAACATATTGAATAATTTTGGGATCTCGTGAATTCTTACCTGAAACAGAAAAGACGCAATACGTTAGATCCAAGTTTCACAATTTTGAAATTCTGTGTAAAAGGAGTTCAGTGTAAAAGGATTCAGTGTAAAAGATAATTTCTTGTCGTTGTTACTAATTTCGCAAAACTTTTTCAAATTTTTAATAGATCTACAAATCTATGCATCGTATGTCGTTTCATTCCTGCCTGAAATAATTTAATTCAAATCAGAGCAAAAATTCGTATCCCACGGACGAAACTAGGTCGTTTAACTCTAAATCTGATTTTCACACTATTTTAGATTTTTAAAAGGTCTGAAAAAATCGTACAATGCTTATCAATGTCTCTATATTGTACAATCGCCATTTCATATCATAATCCTCGCTTATTTCCTTTATTTCAAAGCCTAATAAAAGATTCAAAAGAGAAAGAACAATATTTTCTACAGTTTAGAATATTAAATACTACAAAATGGTAAGTCATAAAAGCGTATTATGTTCTCCATCTGCTCTCCTGCATTTATCAAAGTTCAATTCGTTGGATGAAGGATCAATCAACGACAACTCTATTCCTCGAGCCATTTTCCGCGATCACATCAACCCTATTCTAGTTGAAGAGAGCGAAAAGGGACAAGTGGACAGCGGTCTCTATATCGAATTAACCTCTAGAGAAGCGCGGCCAGAGGAACAAAAGCATTCGACTTCCGGAAAAGTGATCGGACGCGTCGAACTCTCGATGTGGAGGCGTCCTCTCGATCGTCGAGAGGAAACGTGTTTCCACTTCATCGTCCTCGACCGTTTCAGGAACAGTGGCCTCGACCGGGACTTTCACAGCGAACGCTTTCAGAGAACTGCACGTGACGAGGGAACAACGTTTCCTTCTTCGTCCTCGAAAGAAAGATTGTCCGGGCTGTCGACGATTATATAGTTGAAAAATAGCGAGCGAAAAATACGAAGTATTTTTCCTTTTACTGTACGCTGTTAATATTAGAATGATGCACGTGAAATTTTTCTTTCGATAATAACCGAACATATAATCTCGTTAAAGGTATTCTAATTTTCCTGTAATTCAATGTAATTTATACAGCGCGACTAATTTGGCTCGTTATTACAGATTTGTAAGAGAATTGCCAGTTTAAGAATCGAAAAATTTTCGAAATGGAATTGTCACAGTTTCTCTTTAAATTCATGCATTGAAAATTGCGTAGGTGAAACAGAAGATATATTTAACTTCCCAAAAGATTAAATTTAAATTTCTCACTCCCACGGCACTTTTTTTCAAATACATAAAAATTTCACAAATTATTTATAATAGGTCAATACAACGAAATTTTGATATTTTTATTAGAAACAGTTTTAGCTCTCAACGTGTGTGTTTTATAGCAAATTTTTAAATAAATTAGTAAAATTTAATGGGTGATATTTACATTTACCCATAAAAACTGCAAATAAATGACACTTTATATCCATCAACCCATTTGTAAAGACGATGATATATAAGAAAAAGTTTTATAATAAGATTTTATAGGCTGCGGAAGATGAATATCTTTCGATATTGAAAGGGAAATTTGATAGGTCACATATTGATTGAAATTGATGGTACCAAGGTCTTGGTGGAAGGTTAAATGTTCGACGAACTTTAGTTGGAAGTGTTAACTATTTAGTTTCGGAACAGTGATATATATCATCCGAACTAATAATTAGTGATTAAGAGGGTAGATCTAAGAAATTTTTATTTACAAAGAGAAAGAATTTTTTAAATAATACGTGCAATATGCTCTATTTTAGAGGATAATTTAATTAACCACTCTATTTTCTTGGGTTTATACGATTTAATTAAAAATTTAACTTCTGTGTATCGAATTCTATTATAACTGCATTTCTTTTTTATTTCGTTTATTCTTGGGGTGTCCTCAGACTATTAATATATACTGTCAATATTTCAAGGTTTTTAACTAAAAGGATCAACATTTATTGTCAATACAATATCGTCCATTGTCAATACAGCATCCTCTTTGAGAACTTTGAAATATTGCCGATATTATTGATTGTCTGAGAGCACCCTTAAAGATATTTCAGAAAGAATGAATGAGTTTTATGTCAGACCTTAGAAAAAGCTACACACACGTACCCTCATAATTATTACGCAACATTATTTTTATATTCTCATTTAGATTATCTTTTTTTAATTAACTTAAGTCTATTTCATTGTAAAAATAACATTAAACACCCGTGAACAAATATCACGCGTAATTTAACGAATAATACAAATACAACATATAAAATTCAAATGAATAGAGTATCGTATAAAAATAAAAAGATCATAGTAAAAGTAAATATGAAACACACATAATGCAATTATTTTTTCTTTAATTCTGGTTCGTTTAATTCTGAATCGTTTGTTGGCATGATGACGACGGTACACGCAATAATTGCATACGGGCAGTTTTCGATTCGCTAATCGTTCCCAACGTAAACAGACCGATAAATGCGATGTATATGCGGGCGATCGCTGCAATGGATGGGGACAATGATTTCCCATGCTTTTTAGAAGATAACTCTTACACGATTCGGTGAGCTTTTTGCACGATTTCAGGTCTCCTTGATTTGTGAGTTTTTCGTAAAACCTCGATCGTGGAAATGAAGGCACAACGCAGAAAATGTTCTTCCTTTCAAATCGAGGACGACAAAAAATATTTATATTTTTAACGTTAAAAAATCTTCGAATTTAGATAAAATATATGCACAAGGATATACACTGGCCCTCGAAATTATTTGAACGCTTACTATCAATGACAGTTATTCTAAAAAATTGTTGTCCGCCAATAAGAATACAAATTACAATGAAGATAATATATAATAATATAATCGTAGAAATATCTAGCAATTAATATTAAAATATTCGAACTCTTGAAAATAGCAAATATTCTCGACCCTATCGTAGACTTTACGATGACAAGCTATCTTTATTAACAATTATACAAAGAAAGAAGGAAAAAATGAAGCACGTCGAAGACATTTCTCGTGACGGAAACGGTTAGTTGGAACGACGTACTTTCGTGTGATTGAACAGGTCGGTTGACCTATATTATTGAAACTGTGTTACTTTGCGACGAGATCTAATTAAACGCATCGAACCGCGGGACAGCCGCAATTTCGTTCGAATTTAAGGGCAGCGAATGTAAATGTTTCGCGCGAGGAGTCAGTCGAACAAGCGGCCGTTACGTAAATCACCGTTCCCGACCGCAGCATCCTGGCAATTAATTGGTACCCGTTGGAACCGATCCACTTCCTCGAGTTCGCGCCCAGATGCGTGCCGCACCACGTGAACAATCACCAACGATCTGATGTACGAGCGAGCACCGATCGCTCGTTACCGAATTTGTAGAACCGTTTTTTCGTCGTGTCTCCGACCAGCAGATTTAGTGCTAGTTCATAGAGATTCATTCCAGTTATTCGATTTGTCTTTCTGGTTTCCCATTAAACTATTCCCTTTTCACTTTTTTTTTTTATTCTCCATTGGTATAGTTTTTCTTCTTTTTTTCTCTTTATTTTTTTTTTTTTTTTTTGTTTTTTTTTTTTTTTTTT